>JAQMCX010000381.1:0-12189 GCA_029814765.1 Acanthurus leucopareius | reverse complement strand
CCCATTTATCTTGTGTGTTGGAGTCTGTGTTGCTATCTTTTTTGTCCCTCCATATTAGTTCAGATGGTCTTTTCAATTGTTGAGATTGTAGTCTGTCAAATTTTAGTGTTGGTCACTCCTTTCCTTTGTCGTGTTTTGCCATCTGGGCCTTGTCCACAAAGTTGTTGACTTCAGTCAGGATGTTCTCTGGAAGCAAAGATGTCAGTGCTTCCTTGGTGTGGTTGATTTTATCTTGTAAGGCCTCAATGACAAAGTGAGTCTGCCTAATCCTCTCGTTGAGGAGCTGATTTTGTGCCCTCGAGAGAATGAGGTCTGCCCTGTGCCCTTTCACCCTTTGACTCTTCAAGATAATCATGACCTGGATGAATGAGAATTTACACAGACATGTTCCTTGGAAAAGTTTTTGCTGCTTTGGCATGGAAAGTATACACATCTTGTTCTGGTAAAAAGCGTTTGACCTTGGGTAGCATTGGTATCTCTCCTGAACATTCTTTGACCACACTGCAAAGCTTATTCATGCTCCCAAGACCACCAGGATAAGCAGGGTTATAATAAATCTTTTGCAATGTTGCTTCAATGACGGAGATGGAACACAAATGGACACATACTGAGTGCTACACCACATCTTTTTTCATATCACAGATGCATTCATCATAGTAGATCATTTTCTAGGATGTATGTATGTATGTATCAAATCATGTCTTTTACACTCAGGCCTACACAGTCAATTACACATATGCAATAATTTAAATGGCTTTATCAACAAACATGATAAAATAAAACAGCCAGAGACTATGGAATGTGTTTTACAGCATGGAAAAACTGATAAAACTGGTGTTGTGGTTTTACTGTTTATAAAAGTATGCACCCTTTGCAACACGTAAAGTTTCCTCATACAGTCGCTCTTGAACATAGTGACTTATTGCACTATAGTCAGTGTGTACACATGGTGGGCTTTCAGTGGATTATCATCTTTTGTGAAATAACCAACAACAATGCAAAATGCCTCCAACACTTTTTTCTATCACTGCTGCCACAGTTTGTAGCACTTTATTGTCCCACGACTCTGCAGAAGACTGTGCTCTTACTACATACATTATTTGCTCTGATATACTTGCTTTAGAGGAGTTGACACAACTTTTGCTCTTGTACGTCATTACATTGTGTACTTAATTACCAATAGTATTATCTAAAAAGACTTGTTAGTGCTGCTACAACGTGGAGCTCTCTTATAGACATTAACATTCCTCTCAAACAATTACTCATGACTTCAGTCTAACAACAGGCATGCAGATTCAGCAAACAGTTGATTGTATCTTAGGTATTCAGTATCCTCAACATTTGCTTGAAACGTGAATTTGGAGAGAGTATGTTAAGATATAGTATTACGGACTTCTCCAGGAACTGTCAACTGTGTGGAGTTAGACAATATCAGGCATATCCTCCTCAATTATGGTGTCAGTCCCTGGCCTTTTCATAAACTGTGCAAAGTTGCTCCTGTAGAAACAATCAAGATTATCCTGCAGACACTCATGGTGTTTCTGACTGGTGTGATTAATCTGAAAACCATAGCAGGTCTCCTCCCAATAATTAAGTAAAACAATATTAGCTAGAAGAGACAATGCTGGAGGCTGGGATCCAGGAACTACGCTGGCCCTGTTCTGTTAATAAACATTTTTATATTAGAAAAAAAAAATGCTTATTGTGAATTGTGTTTTCACACACACACACACACCATCTACCATTTGTTATTAGAGGTTAACGTGTCTGATGATTTTTGGTCTTCACAAGGGGGAAGGTTGACCAACTGCATACCAGCCTTATATCGTAAAAAACAGGACATTTTCTAATGCCCATGTAAGAGGAGCTGATTCTATCTCTTTTGATAGCATCCTCAACCTGACGTAACATACTTTGAAGAGACCTCCGACTCACCCACCACTGGATGAAGAAAACAGTTTTAAACCTTGTGTCATGTTCTTTAAGAGTGAAAGGGTTATGACGTAAACTCCAATCTTCATGACCTCTTGTCACAATTGGTCTTTCCCTGTCCTCACAAACATTCAGAAAAATAAAATTCTCTTAACCACTATTGAAAAAGAACTGTGTAACTCTTAAATCACGATATTTAACAGAGTAGACATCCATTGAGCCCCTCAAATTCTAAATTAAGACATCCCTTTTGTAGGAGTAGTAGCAGGTTCTACACGTCTCTTTTTGTGAGGGGCCCCATCTAGAGCTATATCATACAGTGGCACAACAGAACATGTAACTACAATGTCCTGGCCTTGGTTAAGGTCCATACCCCCAGTAAAGGGCAGACCAGATTCAGAGGTACTGTACCTCTGTACCCTGGGCTTAGGAAAGCCCATGGTACATGTAAAAGTGCAGAAAACACAAATGCACATATATATTTTCACAGGTAAACACACCCACCAAAGGTGGGACTTCTATGATGTCAACACGTGCACTTGCATGTGCATGCACAAAATATTATGTTATATGCATAATTTTACATGAATGCACAAGTCTGCCTCATTAATACAACTGCCAGGTGTGCCCAGACCAAATTTCAAGTCATTCAGATTAATTTTGTGAGTGGAGTTCGTTTAGGTATGACACATGGTCATTAAGAGTCATTTCCTGTGGCCAGAAGATGGCACTATGAGTATGGAGGAATACTGGCATATACATGTATTCAGGTTGGGACTCTCATCAAGCTCATGAACTTTGATTTGGTTCGGACAAAGCCAATGAAATTATAAGGATTTCATTTTTCATGGTGAAACGCTCAAAATGGCTGCCACACCACGGCCACACGGATAGTTGAAAATGAAAGCTTTTGACAGAAATATCATAATGGAATAATAGACTGTGCTCAGTTAGCACTTTTATAATCTTTTTAGTTACTCAAAGCACTTTCATAATACAGTTCAGCATCCACCCATTCACACACGCATTCACATACTATTCACACAATATGGGGTTCAGCCAGGGATCAATTACTGACCTTTCGATTAGAGTACAACCTGCTCCACTTTCTGAGCTACAGCTGCCCGGTAACAATGACTGTCAAGATATTGTCTTCCTTGATTTCCCTACTCTTTATAATACATTTTATATTAATTTGATAAAGCAGTTTTTAAACATTCCCAAATTTATTTGGAACTTTATGCCTAGTCATGTTTTCTCTAGGATTAGTGGTCTCTAGTTTGCATATTTAAACCATTATTTTTTAAATTCCTTTGTCTAAATTTCACAGAAAAATCCTTTTAGCATGGTCTAATTAACAAACATAATTTCTCTCTCCAAAATGTTTCATTTGGAACAATCAGCATGTTACATTTAAAATAGGCCCCTGCTCTATCACAGCTAATTTAAAAATGCAGTAATTCTAGTAAATTAGTTAATTAATGAAACTAGATTGTTTATGAATTATACTGAGTTTCTTAGTGACTTTGACATCTTTGTTAACCCTAAGGAGTTTGCCACTGTCATGGATGCTATCCCTTATGAAATTTCAACCCTCCTAAAAGGGGCAGAGGGGCCAGTTCACCCACCAGTACATGACCCTGGGGCAACTTCAAGTGGTTAAAATGTGTCTGACTACAAATTTAAAAAATTGAGAATGACAATATATGTTTATCATTTCAAAATTATATTACAAGTGCCCCTTCTTTAGTGTCCAGTTGGTCTTAATTCACTAATTATTGATTTGGAAAAATATCTTAAACCTTTCATACAAATACTTCCTTACAATTAAGTAAGGGAAGTCCCTTTAAAAATCATGTACAGGTGTTATCCTGTGAGTCACAATGTTCTCAGGATTAAGAAAAATATCTGTGTTGCTAATTAATGCTGTAAGTGTACCCAGAGACAATGTTGCATCTGCTCTGGCATTATGCCAACAGTAACAAATTTTGGAAGGATATATCATGGTATATTGTTGTTGATGTTGTCTTTGACTTTTGGTTGTAGTGGGAAAATGGGCTTTTCTGTCCCTACAATGTCAACTGTAACAGTGTAAAAGAATTCCTCTAGATAATTATCTTAGCAAAGAATCATATTAAATGATCCAAAAATAGCTATTCCAAACACTGATTTATGGTATTTAAGAATAAAACCAAACAGCACATTAAAACAATCTTCAACAATGAGAACAAGAAAGCTGCAAAAAACAATCTTCAACAACGAGAACAAGAAAGCTGCAAAAATTCTTTTGTGTGCTTCGTTTAATATCTTCAATTAAGATCCATCTTGGCCCTAATATTTCGGTGTTTTTTTCTGTTAGTAGTAATGATTTTTTTATCTGTAAAATTTCTGGATGTCTGTAAGACATTCATGGTATTGATAAAGGTGTTTGAAGAAAAAAAATGGAAAGCGGAACCTTAGTGTAAGTGGTCCGGACTGTTTTTGCTGGTGCACTCAAAGTAGCCTTCGTGAGAAGTAGTGGTTGACAACAATATCGAGGTAATACATATGTTTACATATATAGATAGATAGATAGATAGATAGATAGATATTTCTTTCCCTTAAAATATGTAGAAACTCATAGTTGGATTGTATCGCTATTGTCTTGTCATGGACGACTTTATTTTGTATTCAACCATTCCTCAGAAAGCCAGAAGAAATATAGGAGAACGTACTCTTTTAGTTTTCACATGAAAGAAAAAAATCGGAGAGGAGGCTCAGGTTTCTCAAGCCATCATTTAAGACATGGGCAACTTCTTTCCGGAATTAATTGGAAAAACATTACCAATTAATTAATTATTTTAATACTGCACGTGTCGTTATCAACATGGTGTACTACTGAACGGGATTTAGGGAGCGGGTATGTCGAGTCTAAAGCTAGCGATATCTGAGTTATGAAGGTGGCTCTCTTAAAACCTGGCTGGATCACCGCGGTAACTTCTGCTGCGAATCCATCCTGCTCCGGACAAGGTTATGTTTAGAGTTACAGCTTAAAGCCGACTGAAAAACGCCTAAACCAATTAGTTCCGTTGAAAGTAGGGACGCTCTGATCAATTAATGAGCGATTTAAAGTCTCAGCTGATGGAGTATGTCATATTAGCAAACTTGTTGATCATAACCTTACATTAGCAATACCGCTGAGCGAAGCTCTGCAGTTACAGCTACTTATAACTTACTTATCCCCTTTCCAATACCTCGAGTAAATGTAGCTAAGTTAGGCAAGTAACAGTCATAAGCACTTACTATTTGAATCTGTGTATCATTTACTGACGCTACACTGAATCAATCTTCCTTCTTCATATTCACCTTATTTTTCCCCACCAACTTTTAATACCTTGCTTCTCTTGCATTTTGTCATCCAACTTCCGCTCAAGCTAACACGGCAGTTTCAGTAGCAAGCTCACTGGAGAAAAGAGATTGAAAATGACCACAAATGCATTTCCCAATCATATCCCAAAATCAAAAAACAACTGCAATTTTCTGTTGAAAACCCAAACAGAAAAATGAGAGAACAGGGGCCTGTTTCAGAAAGAAGGTTAAACAAAATCTGTGCCTAACCTTAAATTCTAAACTCATATAAGGAAATTTTTCATCGAAGAAGCTCATTAAGCTGACCCTGCACTTGTTTGTTCAGGTTAGGGTTATTATTTACTATACTGATCATGTATAGTTTGGCCTCCATAATAACAATAATGATAATAATAATTACTATAGTAGTAGTAGCAGCATTAGTAGTATTTACATTGTTATTTTTATGTTAGGCCTATTTTTATCAATATTATTGAATTGCCCACAGCTGAACAGTGGCTACACCATGACTACAGAACTAAGAGAGGACCGTCACTTCTTCCCTGTAAATTACTTTAAACCTTAGCATCCAGGCCCTGAAGAAAATTTGTTAATTCACTGGACTTTGAATGCATTTTTTGTCAAAGTCATTTCCTTTTTCTATTTATAGCCTATTATTATTTGTTGATAATAAAATGTGATGTGAGAAATTGACAAAAACTTGCATGCAGGTAGCCTATACAAACTATTTTTCTAGGCAATAAGATGTTACAAGCCAGTTAATTTTGAAAAATGAAAATATGAAGGTGAAAAGATAATGGATCTATTTATTGCCAAAACAATATTTTCATTACCATGTCTGTTGCAAGAAGCAAGATATTCTAGGAACCCTTTGCTTGTGGAGCTCATCCTCATCCTGAGTGCAGTGTGCTGTGAGAGATTTAGAGAAAAAGTGAGTGAGAGAAAGCAATTTCAAGCGGGCTATGAGCAAGACTATATAAATCTTGATTAAAATAACAAAAATTTCTCAAAAGTTAACTCGAGTATAACTTGATTAATATATTATAGTACTGTTGTCAAAGTAAATACTCAACGAATACAAGGAACACTCAAATAGGTCTGGGCAGGGCTAGGCAATTAATCAAAACTGATACGAAGAACCTGTAACTAACATAATATCATCCATGTTGCTTTTTTTTTTCCCTCTTAAATTCTGTTAATTTTAGAGTGGGATAAAAGAACTGCATCATCAATGCAACGCAAGTAATTCATTCCCAAATCATTATCAATTCAGAAAATCCTGAAATCAGTCCCAAAAAAATCTGTTGTAATTTTGACTTGAGCTTGAGGACTTCCTGTTGTTCCGGTATCAATAAAAATAGGACCAGAGAGGATGTATATTGTTTATTTTGTAACAAATTTAGGAGAGTTGAAAAAAAAACACTGGCTACCGTAAAACTAACTAACTTAAACTAACTGCACGTTTTGTGTTGTGCACACAGTTTTTAAACTGATTTTAATATTACGGAAGTTTGCCTGCTTGCTAACAAGTCAGTGGCCAACGTTTGCATTTACATTTAGCTAGGGTTAGTGCCAAGTCAGTGCTGCCAACTCTCACACATTATCATGAGACTAATGCAATTGACTAGATTTTCTAGCTCTCGCACCACAAAGCCACACTTGTTTTCTAACGTTCACTTTTCCTCCTTTTGAATAAATGAACAGTTGTTTTTTCAAGTCCAGTCTGGTATAGAGCGTAACAATGCAGTACTTTTCACAGATTGCCCTTCAACACCAATGTTCAGCCAATCAAAACAATAGTATCTGTCTGTGGTCTGCAAGACATTAAAATTCCGCCTGCCCATACCTCATTATTACATCTTACACCATCTTTTTAAAGGTGTATTATCCTGTGAAGGTACTCTGGCTTGGCTTACTGTGGTTTGCCATCTGCTTTAATTAGCCATCCTAATGAAAATTGTGCGTACTGTTTCATTTAATAAGGCCAATTAGGGGTGGGCGATATATTGAATATACTCGTTGTATGCTTGCTCTACGTGAGATGTATGAAATGACTATATCTCGGCCATTGAGTACAAATTGTCACGTAAATGTTTTGAGCTGTCGGCATGTAATTCTCATTGAGTTTTGCTTCTTTCACTCTGTCCTAGTGCTCCTCTCACACTACACAGCACACTCCCCTGCCCATCCAGGAAACTCCCTTTCGTGCATGCGTATTTTTGTATCAGGTGAGGAGGCAAGAGAGCATGGAGAGAGCGAAAAAAAGTGAAGAGCCTCAGCGAGTTATGAGTAAGGGACGTTAATTGAAGATGGAGACGGTTTGCTAAAGTTAATTTGATTGTGATTTTCCCCTTTTTGCATGCAAATTTAAAAAACTCCAATAGAAAGGTCTACTTTAATCATCATACTGATGTCATTTTATGCATCAAAGGGTTGAATTTAACATTTATATAGTGATTTACAGGAGAAATCAAAAAATCGAGATATATATTGTGTATCGCGATATAGCCTAAAAATATCGAGATATTGGTTTTAGGCCATATTGTGCAGACCTAAAGCCAATTAATTTTAAATTTCATTAATGTTATTCCGACTTGGCTCACTTTTGTTTGCCATCTATTTTTAATGAGTTATTCTGACAAAAATTGTACTCAAACTAGTATTTAATGAGGCTAATTGTTATTATTATCAATATTGTTGTTGTCATCAGTAATTATTATTGTTCGTTGTCAGTATGGGCATGAATATAATTAAAATTATACATGAATAGAACTGTGATGGTTAATTATAAAATATAAATTAAATAATAAATTTATACTTTCAATTATTTTATTTCAGTAAAATGATGATGTTCACCACATACTTAACTAACATTACCAATGATGTCTGAGAAAAGATTTTTACTGTGTCGATATTTTTAATAATAAAGGCCTTTTCTTGCCTTAACTACTAAAATTATTAAGTTTATTTTATTATAATTAATCATACAAAATTGTGAAAATGAATAGAGATATGTTTTACTGTCTAAAAGACTTTTAAATGCCAAAAAAAGAAACAAGTGTTAAATTTAGGACTGAATATTTTTTCCAAAGTAATTTGATAGATAAATGTGTTTGAAAATGAAACATCATCATATGTAAGTCTCATTTAGTCTAATACACAGGTATTTCAAAAACATATCTGTGACTTTTTTTTAAAACTTTCCAACTTGATTTTCCAATCCTTTTCCACACCTGCAAAGTTGCCCCTTTTCAAATTTAATGGTTTTCTGGTTTCATGACCATAAAACCTCACATATACTATTTTCTACAACACTGTTTTAGGGGAATTTTTGGCAAGAACACTGTCTCTCATCGTAATTTTACCAGGTTTCTTTTCAAAGCCTAATTTTTTTATTAATACCTGTGCAATTTGTATTAAATGTAAATTTTTGTTTTTTCAGGCATCCGCAAAAATAAATGAGCCAACAGAATTTTTATTGACATGCAATACATTCAAAAAGTGCCTCCAGCCAAATAAAAGCAGTAAATACTGCAGTATCCTTCAAGGCTGTATTCAGAGAGGAAACTCTGCAGTTCTCTCTTTCCACGTCCTCTGTGCAGTCTTTTAAAAAATATTGAATTGAATGCAAGTGGCTTCTGTAGCTCAGGGGGTAGAGCAGGTCGTCAACTATTTGAAAGGTTGGTGGTTAAGTCCCCTGCTCCTTCAGTCTTCATTTGAAAGTATCCTTGGGCAAGGTACTGAGCCCCAAATTGCTCCCGCTGGCTGTGCCACTGGTGTGAAATTGTGTGTCAATGAGTTCCTGATGGGCAGATCAGCGCTTTGTAGAGTGCCACTTGGTATTAGTGTGTGAATGTGTGCATGATTGGGTGAAATTTGACTTGTATTGTGAAAGCACTTTGAATAATGGAAAGATTAGAAAAGGGCTATATAAGTACAGTCCATTGACTTTTTATGGAATCCTGCATTCTCCTGTACACTTCTCTGAAGAATCAGTCCAATTCATGACACCTGATGACAAAGACACAGAATGGTTCATTTTTAAAAAGTAGGTTCAATTTCAACACATTTTACAATTTAATTAATTCAAGTGTTACTTCAAGGGCCATGTACTTGTGCTGCAACTATCTGCAGCACAGACTTGTATGATTTGCACAGTGTTGTGTGATTTGTTACTTTAAGAATTGCCATTTCACAAAAGTAAGACAGCACATTATCTTGAACACAACAAAACACACAGAAACACAAATTCAACACAATTTCATCAAAAACACGAGAGTAATGTTACCTAAGGGTGCCGTATGCCCAAATAATTTCAGAAAAGTGACTTAATTCTTTATTCAGGCTGGTGTGAAACCATAAACTGAGCAAAACTTCCACTTTTGCGATTGAGGGGGCTATGTGTAAGTCTCTACTTTATTATAAAGCTGAACTGAAATTTCAACCAAATTAATGACACAACATAAATACAGTAGCCTGTGCTGATGGCCAAGTTCTTCATAATACTGGTATGGCACATTCATGTAACCACGAGCTGGTAATCCCAACTACAAATATCATTTTATTCATAATATAGTTATATCAGACAAGGCCACGAAAAATGCATTCAACGGTTTACTGGGGATACCATTTCATACAGACACACAGGTCGGCTCTAATGCTTATTCCATGTAGCTTAGTAATGACCGTTGCTTGCTGGCTAATGTTTCATGACACAAGACTGAATTATCTACTTGGTATAACATCATATGATTGTTTCAGTATTGGTATAAGATTTTAAACAAAGAAAAGAAATAAGCATATTATGATATAAGTTTCATGTCACATATCCAGCAAATACCTCCCTGTATAATGGCTCTGAGATTATCAAGCTATCAGACATTGCCCAATTTAACCAGCAATGGGCTTGCTATCTTTTTTCTTTTCCGCTGAATAACGACTAATAGATAAACAAAATAAATGTCCCTAAAATTATATAAAGCTTATCAACTCCAGTAGTTACACAACCACATGGAGCAACTGAATTACTGAGTTACATTCTTATATTTATTAAGATATATTCACACTTACCACTGTCTGTAGACGATCCGCCCTTTTTTCCAAATATTCAGCTTACTTTTGGTGGACAGCAGCTTCTTCTTTTGACATCTCGAACAACTTCATATTCCGCCCCCTTGCCTGTTACACATTCTGCCCACTTGTACGTCATTGTTACACATTCCACCCCTTCTTGGAGTATGCTGACAGACCACTCTCAATCAAAATCACACCAACTGGCATAAAGTGGGAAGAGACTGCAGTGTTGATGCTGTCACTTTTTACTGCACTCCTCACTGTCTGTGCTAACAATCATGGTTATTATTCAGAGGTAAGCTCCTTTATCACTTAATGCTTCAATGCAATGAACATAGACCTCACGTTCGTGTGTGTGTGTGTTTGTGTGTGTGTCTGTGTCATCTGATAAGTGCATGTTTAAAGTTCTGCAATTTGTCTCTTCTTCATTGGATGTCAGTAAAAATTCAGTGTAAATGTTCAGGAAATAGAGAGGGATGTCTCTAAGGAGTTTGATCACATTCTCTTCAAATAATTATGAGTTATAAGCAAATATTACATAGGCCATGCCAATCTACACCGATCAATACTGCACTTCAGATTTTGGCCCTGCCCCCATAGAAAACGTATCAAATTTGTTGTAATTTTTTCCAGTGGATTTTGAGGAACACATTCATTGCATTTTTGGCACCCCTTATTAGTGAAATTGAAATTGTTTTGGAGACCCTCTCTGGAACACATTCTGAACCACTCTGTCAAGTTTCATGATGATTGGACTATCAATCGAAGAGTAATGGCCAATTTTATGCTAAACCCCAACTTTTCTTTCATTAATAGCGTCCAGGTTTTTCAACCGATCATGATAATTTATAATCGAAATTTGTATCTTCATTCCCCAAGGCTGTGTACCAAATTTTGTGTGGATTGAGTCCAGTCAAAAAAGTACATGTCACTTTACTGTTTTTCAATTTATGCAAATTACGAAAAAAAATTAATATGGCAGACTTTTCTAAGAGACTAAGAGGCTTTTTTATAGAGCAAATTGAGCTGCTCCTGCATGTAAAGTTTCAAGTCAATCTGACTTAGTGTGTGAGGGGAATAGCCCTTTAAATTTTGAATTTTAGGATCTTAATTACAGCACCACCAGGTGACCAGTAGGGCTCATATTTCTTCAGAACCTGATGCACACTTTCCAGTAATTGTCCTAAGTGTCATGTTTCTAGCTCATTATTATTTTTTTATTTGAGCAAATATGACAGTAAAACGAAAATAATAATAATAAATCTGGTGAATCTTAGAAAGGGTTTTAGCTCCTTCAGCATTTGAACCCTTCATAAATGCATGTAGAAGAAAATAAACAAAATAAAATAAAAGCAAAAAAACTCACCATCTTCTTCCATATTTTTGCACTGACTATCAACTCATCTTGCCAAATCCACACACCCAACAAAAAACCTGATCTCCCTTCAAGACCCATCTACATGTTTTGCATTCTTTTCAAGGAAAAGCCAAAAGAAAGCAAATTCATCTTGTCCTATGAAAAGGACACAGTAATTTTACCCCAAATAAGTCATAAAATCACTCTTAGATTTAGATGCTAGGAAAAGTATCCCAAGCCAAGGTAGGTTTCTCCATTTTAATAATGTCACAGAGGGATGGAAGCAAATACCTGCCAACCACGTTCTTTCAAACAGTCCATCATCTCCTTTTGCACAAGTTGTTAAACTTTCTAATGGTAAGACACTATAGGTATTCATATATACATATACAGTCATGTATGTATATATATATATATATATATATATATATATATATTAGTGGTGGGACTCGATTAAAATTTTTAATCGAGTTAATTAT
>JAQMCX010000380.1:0-12191 GCA_029814765.1 Acanthurus leucopareius | reverse complement strand
TTATTATGACTAATTTTAGACTTTTTTCAAAGTAAAAATCATTCACAGTGATCACATAACAGACTGTGCAGCAGCATTTTCTTTGGGATATCATCACACTAAGAACGACCAACAATTCAGACATAATAAGGAAGTGTCTGATGGTAAATTCTCCAAAAATTTGGAGCAAGATGCGACGTACCGGTAATTACTGGCTTAACAGCAATCTGAAGTATTATTGTGAAACCAAAGATGTTTCTAGGTTGTTCTTCTGGATTCCTGTAGGATACGCTAAAAGGATTTAATTTCCCATTGTACTTTTTTAGGTGAACCTGAGTAACTTTTTATTTTTTCATGTTGCAATATCACACTTTTTTTTTTTAATGAATAATTATTTGATGTGATGTTTTATGACTGATGTTGGTTTTTAGTTTTACTGTTGTATTGACTGATGTGTGATCAGATATGACAGACAAAGATTAACTGGCATACAAATGATCTGTAACACCAGAATTAAAAAACAGGTCATTTGGCCTATCAGATACTGTATGAGATAATAAACACTTTGCAGCAAGTTAAGTTAAGCAGGTGAAAAGCTCTCAAATGTGTCATTAAATCTCTAAAAAGGTAGTTAAAAATATTTTAATTGAAGAAATGTGTATGGAAATATTTGCTATCAGCCCATGGGATACTATGAGCCTCAGAAAAAAGAAACACATGAAAAATGTGTCATTGTGCAGGTCAGAGTCTGTTAATCATTCAAGTTAAAAAATATTTTTAATGTCTTAAGACTTGTCATCAGTGTTTTGACCTACAGGGGGTGCTACAGCTCCAAAGCAAAGGTCAACACATTTTACACCTCTGTACCTCCTCTACATGAGTATGTGCTAAGTATTTATCTGATGTTTTGAATGTTCATTTCATTTTGCATTGTTTGCTAATGTTTAACTTTGTTTCACAAAGAACAATTGTATTTCACACACCTGCATATGTTTGGGTCTCACATCCAACAGATATTAATGTTTTCATGTGAAGAGAAAGCCTTGCAGAGATGGGTTGAGGATGAGTAAAGGACCGAAAACTAGTTGGAGTCTGGAGACCAAACTGCATTAAAACCCTTTTGTAAAATGCATAACTATAATCAACATTACAGCCTTTCAATAAAAACAATAAAATTTCCTGTTTCAGGTTCTCGATTAGTGTCACATAGACTTAAAGAAAAATCACATTCATAAACAATTCTTCAATATTTAACAAATATGATGTATAAGTTCATGAATAATGCAAAACACAGACTGTTTTCAAGCTCTTCAAGCAGTTCAGTAAAGTATTTGCAGTGACACATGTAAAAATGAATACTTTTACTTTTGATACTACAAGTGATTTTTGCTATAAATACTTTTATGTTTATAGTCATGTAGAATTTTGAATGCAGTTGTTCTTCTACTACATAGAAATAGATGCAGCTATAATCTTTAAATACTACGAGGAAGATTCCAAAACCTATCCGTACATTACAATATTATCCTCAGTGAATATCAAAATGTTTATCTTTAAGCACGTATGAACTTCACAAACACAAATAAAGACATGTAGTCTCTACAGGAAATTTTATATCAGATCTCAGTAGTTTTCCATTTTACCTGCATGACTCTAACAAAAACAGATGGTGGCGCTTTGAATTTACATCTTTGTAATGATTTCGATGCTGAATGTGTAAGAAAGATGAGGATGATGTTCTACTTTTTACAACAACAGCAACAGAAGCAGCAACAAAAACAATAATTATGGTCATAATTTTTGAAAAGTGGTTCATTTTCTTTTAACCACTAAAACGGCTGGTGTTTATCCACCGTTGAAAGTGAAAGTAATTTTCAGCTCATCCATTTCCTCGTTGATCCAAAGAAAAACTACGGACAAAATATACAGAGATGGTCGTGAAGGTCTTTGTGTGTGGGATCAGAGGGGAGAAGTTGCCCATTGACCTGTGCGAGGATGAAGAGCAGTTGAAGACGATCACGGTGCGGCAGCTGAGGAAGAAGATAGTAACTATCATCCCAAAACTCGGTAAATTTACTTTGAAAAATGGCCTACCGACAAGTGCTGACGATTAAACTAGCCACCTGACACTTACACGTTAGATTGCCGCAGTCATAAAAGCTACATTAATATAAAGTTTTTGCATAATGTGTGTGTGTGTGTGTAGGTGATGTTGTAGAAGACAACAAGCTGCGACTCATCTTCGTCGACAAAGTATTGGACGACGACAGCAGACTCCTGTCCGAATATGGAATCATAGATGAGTCCGTCCTTCATATATTCCTTAAAATTCCGGGGGGAGGTGGTCATCCTCCGCCGAAGGATGATGGTGAAACGAGTGACAAGGACGACAACCACCGTACGAGTGTGGAAAAGATCCAGAGGACGTGAAACCTACATCTGATCTCTTCCCCTCAGCTTTAAAAGCGCCATTTATATCGAGCTTGAGTGCCACTATGGCGTCATTCTAGTGCAAAAGGAAAAACTGTATCCATCCCTGAAAACTGCTCCATGTTTAGGCATCACCACTTCTTCAACCAGCAGCAGTCAAGCCACCTCCATAATGCTAAAATTGCCTACCAGGCACCCAAAGCCACACAGATGGACAGATAAATGTTCTCAAAGTCACTGTAAACAACCTCATTCAAATCAGTCAGGTGGCAGGTGAGAAATGTCAGATCCACTGAGTCTGCAAGAATAATAATAATAATAATAATACATTTTATTTGGCAGCGCCTTTCACAGCATTCAAGGACACTTTAAAGAGGATTAAAAACACAATAAGAATAAGAAGGCTGATGTTTAGATGTTTCTGTCTGTCCTGATCATGATTTTTACCACCTGGACTCAGTTTCACAAAAACAGACTCTGACTGTGTTTCAAATCTAACTAAGGGTCAGTTTATTATGACTAAACTGAGACTTTTTTCAAAGTAAAAATCATTCACAGTGAACACATAACAGATTGTGCAGCAGCATTTTCTTTGGGATATCATCGCACTAAGAAAGATCAACAATTCAAATACAATTAAAAAACTGTCTGATGAAAATTGTCTTATGAATTTTTTCTTTGGACTTCATTGAATATTAATCACTTTTTTTTAGTCCTAATAAGACTTGTCATCAGTATTTTTAAACGTTGTTTTTGGAATGACCTGTGGAGGGTGCTACAACTCCACCTGTGCTGCAAAATTAACTCTATTCTCGTTTTTGTTTTGAATGAAAGATTATAAAAGTAAACACATAGGTAAAGTTTTGAGTTACATATCTTTACTATTTCCAATTTATGCTACTTTATACTTCTGCTACACGACATGTCAGATGAAAATATTGCAATTTTTAATCCAGTACACTCATTAAACAGTTATAACAATTAGCAAAATTGATTTTACACACAAATCATGATCAATTTATGAGATATGATTTATTATTTCAAAATTAAGGACAGTGACAAGTATACCTGACCAGTGTTTAGGTTTGCTGAGATGGGTTGGAAGTAAAAGAAAAAAGTTACTTCAGTTTTTCAAAACTGCATCGAAACTATTTTGCAAAAGATTAAAAAAATATATATAAAGTTAAGCAAGCATAACTACTTTTGAGTGAATAATAGAAACCTTGTTTCATGCTCTCAATTAGTTTCAAGATGCATAAAGATAAACACAGATAATACCAGTTAAGTATAAAAAGACATAAATCATATTTAAAATGCATATCATGGACTGGTGTCAAGTTTAAAGTATTTATTCTTTTATAAATAAATTTTCAGTAGGACTTACATTGCTTTAACAACCTCACTCATTCTACAGCAACACCCTGCTCATATTATTTAATGGAATTTTATTGTGAACACACATTGTCAGTGCAGAAAAAATAGCACTTTATTTTTGATAATAAGGGTGATTTTGCTGAAATTACTGTGTATTATTGTGTATTAAATTACTGTATCCTCAAGTAGAATTTTAATGTAGTACTTTACTCATAACTGGTTATTTTCCCATTGTGATATATTTTGCTTAAGTAAATAATCTGAATTCTTTTACCTCTGATAATGACATTAACATCTGTTAATCACTAAAGCATATCCCACACTTTGGTCACCTTTATGATGAGGATTTTAACATGAAAAATGTAGAGGAAGGTAATAAAGACTTGCAATCCAACAGAAAATTTGATATTTTATTTGAAAGGTCAGAATGTTTTACATTATTAGCTGCATTATTTGACTTGTTTAATAATAAAAAGAACTTCCACAAAAGACAGGTAATAAGTGTTAGTGAGCTGCAAGTTTAAGATATAACTTAGGAGTTAACTTAAGAGCTAAAAACATACATTTTCTTTTAAAAGTAGTAAATGCAGCATTTTAGCGCCAGTTGCAGTGTAGAGGTCAAATTAGTACAGTGCACTGTAATTCAGGGTCAATATTTAGTTTAAACTGTTCTGTGGAAATGTAAGAGTGTGAATGACTGTTAAGAAAAACACTTTATCACACTACCATACTTATACTTTCATTATTATTACTACTATTATTATATGCATCAGAATAGCTTTATGTATCGTCATAACGATGATCGCAGGGTTGGCAGGGGTGAAAACGGAGGCGATAGGTGGAGATGGTCTCCATCAAGCAGTCAGTCCACCAGGAACCTTCAGCACTATGTGGATGACGGACTTGTGCTGGATCCCGTAGTGAGACAACGTGTTGGAGTCGTCGTCCAGCGCCTTGTCTGTGAAGATTAACCTGAGATTCCCCAGGCCTTTTTTAAACACAGAGAAAGACAGACGTGAACAGAATTATTGAGGCTCAAACTTAAGGATATGTCATTTGAAATGTGAGTTTTATCTATGAAGCCAAGGTTGAACATCCATTGCATGGTCTTGTTGCTACACTGTAGGACTGAGGACCCCTTTCTTCTCAGCTGGTTAAGCTGGATTTAAAAAAACAGTAACTGTGGAAATTGCAGGTATGAATCCTGACTTGACTTTGTGAATACAGGTTGAAAGACTCATTTGGTTTGAAATCAGGTGCAATCACAAATTCACAGATTTCCTTTCAGCCCATTTATCGACTAAACGTGTCTATCTGACGCCTTTAAGTTCAATAACGTCTCTTGCCTGCAGTGCTGGGAAGTTTCTGTGCAATTTTTTCCTTCAGCTGTTGCACTGTCATGCTTTTCATCAGCTCCTTGTTGTTGCACAGGTCAACGACCACCTTCTCCCCCCTTATTCCGCTCACCACGACCTGGCAGGTGCCGCCCGGTCTTGGGCTGCTTGTCTGGATTGAGCTGGTGCTGCTGCTCCCGGGCTCTGCTGCTGAGAAATAATGTCACAACACTCTCACTTTCACTTTAACAGCTTTCATTTGAATGCATTTACTTGATTTTTAGTAACAAAAACTGGAAATCACCTTGTACTCCGTGAGTTTATTTGGATAACTACGTCACAAACAACTGTGACTAAGACGTCCTGCAAAATGTAGTTTTACTTTCGAGTTTGACTGGAAATCACCTGATTCTCCAGTTTTTGGAATCTGTTCAGGGCAGCGTTTGTTTGGCAGCTGATGCACATTCAAAGTGTCTGCTGTGAACTATTTAGTGATATTTTTTTTTTTTTTTTTTTTTTTTACTAAGTTGGTGATGCTTAATTATACTTGTTTTTTTTTTATTTTTGTGTAATTTAGCCCACAATGAAGTAACTTTGTCAACCAACTACAAAAAGCATTTAATGTTACATTTATGCTCTTATATAAGAGCATCAAAGGACAGGCTATGTAATTATAGATCTGATACATCACAAACAACTCTGAAAGAAGAAATTTTACATGATGAATAGTTTAACTTGATAATTGATTAGGTTTTGCCATCAATTCTTGTACAACTCACTTAATGCATTACTTTTGTTAGTATTACTACTTTTCGTGAGCCTAATAATTAGAGTATGGTGTGCTTCTTCCTCTTCCTCATTTTCTACATCTACAATGAAAGAAATTGGTAATGTTGTTGATACAAAGATAAAAACAAAAACAAATAACTAAAAAAACAAACAAACAAATAAACAAAAAAACACCGGAAACACATGAGTTCAAGGCTCCAATCCGTTTCTTTCCGGCTATGTTTATGCCTGAGGGCTGTTTAAAAATGACTTTTACCTTTGGTCTCTGCTTGTCTCTGCTGTTCTGCGTTCAGCCGTCGCGCTTTCGCATTTTGCAGCCTCTCCTGTGTGTTGGTCAGGTCCAGGACCCTCTTCTCCCCCCGCACGTCATTCGGCACGAGCTGAATGAATTGACCTGAATGAATTTCCATTTTTGTGCTGTCTGTTTTCTGCGAGCTGATGCTAATGCTCTCCGAAATCTGACAACAATTATGATCAGCGGCGCTTTAAATATCCTCAGCCTCAGCTTTGTCAGATTAAACTCCGCCCTTCTTTCTTTCACTTTTGTTTTCAAAGTTGTTATTACACTATTGTTGTTGTTGTTTTTTCCTCTCCTCTCTTTTTTCATTTCCTCTTCCGTGCACATTCAGTATTAAAACGCTTCTGATATATAAGTTAGTTATGTTACTTATGTGTCAGCGGCTGCAGCGTTGTTTTAATACAAACTTGCAGGTGTAACAAGCTGAAGTTAGTTGACATTGGGAACACATCCTTTTTTTGTTTACAGCTCTCTGCCTTCACTATCTGCGTTATTACACTTTACAACAGCAGCTGGAAAACACCCTTTTACTTACTTTGGACTCTTGTTAACCAGTCTATTTAACAAAACTTGCTTATCATTTACATGAACTATGTGAGTGTATTCACTTGTTCAACTTTATGTGCAGTAACAACAACTGGAAATCACCGGATACTGCAGAGCTTTGTAGCAACACCACAGACAACTGAGACAAAGAAATTCCCCGAAATATTGATCGACTTGTGATGACTCAACTGGAAATCACCTGATTTTTAATCATTCAGGGTAGCGTTTGTCAGCTGTTATACACGCAGGGTGTCTTTAATGCTGCTGGGAACAATTAAATAAGAGGCTATTTTAATTTTGAGGAACAATATATATACATATATTTACACACACACAAATTTGCTTTTAGTAATTGTTGCTATTTTGCCTTAAGTAGCCTATAGAAAAGCTCAGTATCACCTACTTCTTGCTCTTTTTGCAAACTGTTAACTAAACTGTTTTCTTGACTTACATAAAATAACAATAGTAAAAACGTTGCATAAAAGTCACCCTCCTTTTATGGAAGAAATAATATTTTGTTGATACAAAAACTGGAAATGGGTTACCTTGTGCATCTGTTTAGGGCAATGTTTATTTGGATAATAATATTATAATTAAAGAGCAATATTGCTTTACTCTATCGCAGTACTTAGAAAATCATATTGAGAAATCACTTTAAAATTGCTGGCTTTTGACTGCGAATTCAAAGCATAAAAAACTGCAAAATAATGGCTTTACTCTCCAAAAAAGGCCATGAATCATGCTGTCAACTGCATTAACGAGCATGAAAGTAGGTAAAACTAATGTGAAACCCCTTAAAAAACAGGAAATTTCGTCTTGCCTTCAACAAATTCACGTGACTTATAGTTAATGTGAAGGGGAAACTGATGAGCCCATTTGCACACATTCTCCAGCATATTGATAGCAAGAGCGCACGCGCAAGAATGACTGCGAGTGTGTGACTGATCACGTAGTGCGCACGAGAGTGAGCGAGAGCGTTTGGGTGTGTCCGTGTGACCATGTGTCCATGCAGCGCGTGTGAGAGGGAAAGAAAGCATCCTGATTGCTCTGTCTTGCATATGTGGACCAATGTAATTATTAGACATATTTATGTTCATGTAAGAAGTCTGAAAAATGGGTTTTGTTCTACTCATGTGCTTTTTGTTCTACCAGTTAATAATTTAAGTGATTAATTTTCCATCGTGACCACCTGGTTATCCTTTAGTCCTTGCTTTGGACACCGGAAGTGTGTCATATGTCTTAAGCGGCTAAGTGTTGTTAAGGATGACATTGTTTTCCTTGACCAATGAAAAAAATTGATGACACATTAACTGGTGTGGGCAAAAATATTTCATTTTTGTATGAAATTTTAAAAAAGATTGATAAGTATAATTTGGAGGATTAGAAAAACAGAATAAGCCTGATTCTTATTTTTTTAGGCAAACTACGTTTTTCTAAATAAGTACTGTAATGATAAAGGTTCAAAGTATAAATGGTTTAAATTCAAATAATAAAAAGACAAGATCCCTCGATGCTCATCATACGTTTCTCCCCCAAACAGCGAGAGGAAAATGAAGTAACGTTAGCCGGTAGTAACGTGAGCCTGTTGCCACCTGTTGTATTATCCGTCCTGAGTGATCCGATCACAAGTGGACAGCGCTAATGGCGTGTTTTCACCTTGTATCAACACTTATGTGACCACTTTTGATCAGATCTTGCTCCCCTGCTCTAAATACAAATATCATTTAGGCTTAAAGCCACCAACTGTGTTGTTATTTCTTACCTGCGGGGGGCAGCAATACATCAAACCGCGCCTAGGAGACCGGAAAAATGGTGAAGAGGAAGAGCGCTCTCCCTGTCCGCAGGATATTAAAAGCAAAAGAAGAACTTAGTGCAAATTAAAACAACACAGTTGACAAATATGTTTGAGGTATTCGTTATATATCTGAATGGTATATCTGAATCTAAGGATGCTCCGATGAATAAAATATGTCGTAATTCTTTGTTTTAACCGCTGGGGGGCAGTAGCCCGATTGCTAATAGCTAAGCTAATTCATTTACATTACGTTACTGTGGAAACATGCAATAAAAGATGTGTTTAATTCCATCTATAATACTGATGGAGCCGGTAAAAACACTTCAAGGCGTAGTTAGAAATATGGTCGTTCCTCTGGGTAAAGGTCAACACGGTAAACTTAGCAAAAATATCAGGTTTGTCAGTGTTTATCTGTGTATTTGGATGATAAATACTGCCCTCCTGTGGTGAAAGTGTGAACTGCAAGATTAATAAAACTCGCGTCAATATAGGATGACATGTGAGAGTTTCCGGAACATATTTTCAAAATGATGTGGCTGCATTAAATGAACACCACCAAATAACCGACACCAACTGAAATAAAATGATCACGAAACATGTTCGCTAATGAACGAAGGAACAGCAATCACATTCTTCGGGGGGGGGGGATTTATTTTTTAGAGGGCGAAGACCTTTTTCCAAAAACTCAAAAAGGTCGTAGTTCTGTACTGCAACAACAACAACTGGAGGGAAGCACGTCGATAGCTTAAAGCTAAGCTAACTCCATGATGGCAGTCATGTGAAGTTTATTTAAACAAAAATGTACAAAAACAAAACCTTGATAGCGAGCAAATTTTTGACATAAATGTACGGAACCGTTGATGGTGCCGTACAAAAAGAGTTTGGACCGGACTTTAACATATTCTTTCCTGTAGCACAGCTCGATAGTGTTAGCTTAGTCAGCAATACCAACGATGTGAGTTGGTGTCTATCGTTATCTATAGGAAAGGAACGTGCTGCCCTCTCGTGGATACGGGGGGAACTACAAGAATATCTTATAATAATAAAAGTCGCGGCAATCTAAAATAGCATGTGAGAGTTTCCGGAATATATTTTCAAAATAAAGTGACTACGGTGAAGATAACCTACACCAACGGAAAGGAAAGATCACGAAACTTGTTTGCTAGCGATCACAGTTACAGGATATCACAGTCTTCTGTGGAAAAAATGATTATGAAGAGACCAAGACGCCTTTTATCATTGACTCTAAAATGTCGTAGTTCTCCGCTGTAACCACAGGAGGGCAGCCCATCGATAGCTCACAGCTAAGCTAACTCCATGATGGCAGTCAGGTAAAGTTTATTTAAACAAAAATGTACAAAAACAAAACCTTGATAGCGAGCAAATTTTTGACATACATGTACGGAACCGTTGATGGTGCCGTACAAAAAGAGTTTGGACTGGACTTTGACATATTATTTCCTGTGGCAGCTCGATAGTGCTAGCTTAGTTAGCAATACCAACGAAGTGAGTTGGAGTCTATCTTTATCCATAGAAACTGAGCTTGCTGCCCTCTCGTGGTTTCAGGGGGAACTACAAGGATATCTTATAATAATAAAAGTCGCGGCAATCTAAAATAGCATGTGAGAGTTTCCGGAACATACTTTCAAAATAAAGTGACTACGGTGAAGATAACCTACACCAACGGAAAGGAAAGATCACGAAACTTGTTTGCTAGCAATCACAGTTACAGCACATCACAGTCTTCTGTGGAAAAATGATTATTAAGAGACCAAGACGCTTTTTTTTGCACTGACTCAAAAATGTCGTAGTTCTCCGCTGTAACCACAGGAGGGCAGCACGTCGATATCTCACAGCTAAGCTAACTCCATGATGCCAGTATAGCTGCGCTAAAAACAAAACTTTATGGCTGGTAAATTCTTAACATTACCGCACGGAACGGTTGATGGTGCCGTACAAAATGAGTTTGGACCGGACTTTAACTTATTCTTTCCTGTAGCACAGCTCGATAGTGTTAGCTTAGTCAGCAATACCAACGAAGTGAGTTGGTGTCTCTCGTTATCTGTAGGAAAGGAACGTGCTGCCCTCTCGTGGTTACAGGGGGGAACTACAAGAATATCTTATAATAATAAAAGTCGCGGCAATCTAAAATAGCATGTGAGAGTTTCCGGAATATATTTTCAAAATAAAGTGACTATGGTGAAGATAACCTACACTTGCCGAGAGGAAAGATCACGAAACTTGTTTGCTAGCGATCACAGTTACAGTCTTTTGCGGAAAAAATGATTATTAAGAGACTAAGACGTATTTTTTCAATAACAAAAAATGTCGTAGTTCTCCGCTGTAACCACAGGGACACATCGATAGCTCACAGCTAAGCTAACTCCATGACTGCAGCCAGGTGAGGTTAATTTAAACAAAAATGTACAAAAACAAAACCTTGATAGCGAGCAAATTATTGACATTAATGTACGGAACGGTCGATGTTGCCGTGCAAAAAGAGTTTGGACCGGACTTTGACATATTATAGCCTGTAGCAGCTGACAGCTCGGCAGTGTTTTTTTTCCTCACAAAATCTTTATTTAACATAACAAAATACTTACGAAGCCACTGGAGAGAAACCCATATTTCAAATAAGGGAAAAAAGAGTTAGGTGCTTGAGAGCCCATCCATCCACCCACCTACCCACACCCACATCCACACCACACACACACACACACACACACACACACACGTGCCTGAGATGTCCACTATAAGTCAGATTTTTAAACTGTATTTCAACTTTAGGCAGCCTGTCTGATGGCCCAACACCAGAGTCCTGCAATATGCTTTCACTTTCGATACCATCGAGAGCAAGATTATGTGAAACACAGAGCAGGGACAAACATAAAAACTCCCAGTATTCACAGCTGCTTTAGTCAAACAGACCGAGTTTATAGTTTTCACATTATCTTCCTGAGTTGAGCTCAAGAATACATCGACAGACTTTAAAGAAGCTCTAAAGGAAACAAACTGACACCGAGGTAAGACGATACTTCCTCTTATGAATCTAGTATTTGTATGAGCCATAACAAAGACTGTGTGTGTTGAATAGAGGGAGTGAGTTCACTACGGGTGAAGAATCTGCTCCTAAATTAATTTAACAATCCGTTTGTGAGGTGAGGGGTGAGCATCTGATTAAGCAAGGTCACACTTTCTGAAAGTTACAACATGCTACATTACATAACTGTGCTGAAAATGTGTAATCGATTGTGCCTTTTCCTTGATAAGAGTCCCTCTCACCCTTTTTAAATTATGATTTTATAAGTCTACAAGTATGTGTAGGCCTGCAAAGCAAACATACCATAATAATAACAGTAACATTTTAAAGTAGCCCATTTTTAAATGTTTATTCATTTAGCTTTACAAGGTGTTTCAGTGCCTGTTCTCATTGTTAATAGCTACATCAAGCTTATCTCAGCTTGAATCAATTGGAAATCCCCTGAACAGCAGTGCGTCAGATTTTATTGCTCAGTTCTCCTTATCCTCCTCCCTCTACAGTCCTGTAAGAAAATATTTTCTATGAACCGGTTTTCTACAAGGCTGAATGTTTCCTGCTCTTTCTTGTTTTAAGGGTATTTACAAATTTAGATGCCCTGCTTTGGTG
>JAQMCX010000379.1:0-12214 GCA_029814765.1 Acanthurus leucopareius | reverse complement strand
GTGAGCAGTGTGTGTGAGCAGTGTGTGTGAGCAGTGTGTGTGCGGTGTGTGTGCAGTGTTTGTGTGTGTGTGTGTGTGTGCAGTGTGTGTGCAGTGTGTGTGCAGTGTGTGTGCGGTGTGTGTGCAGTGTGAGCAGTGTGTGTGTGTGTGTGTGTGTGTGTGTGTGCAGCAGAGTCATGGCTGCCGGTGTTTCTTCCTTCGGTCTGTTATGTAACGGAGGTTCTGCATTCGTCTCCTGTTGGTTTCTTGTCTTGAGGCTTTGCTTTTCATCTGGAGCTCGGTCACATGACTGAGCACCTGTGAGGTCACAACATGTGAGTTTGACATCAAACGGCTCTGAATGAATCCGTCTCACTGTGAAAGGCGGACAGGTTGTGATGACGCCTCTGTGAGGTCACTGCGTTCCCTCCGATCAGACCAGGCTGATTTATTTCTTTATTGACGACGTTCAAATGCAATAAAGTTGTGAGTTTATTGTCTTCGTTGTCTCTGTTGTTCAGGACAGTTCGTGAAGAAACAGTCTCCATGTTTGATCGTTTAAACGGTTTGTTCTTTTGTGATCAAACTGTAACTGCTGAGTCCGGCTGATGTCGTGTTCTTTATTTTTCATGATGTTTCATGACTCTGTGACAACATTCGAGCAGAGTTTCTGTTCTGAACTCTGATGTTTCCAGAAGTTAAACGCGTCCTGTTGGCTGGAATCAGAAGGGCTGAAGTAAATTTATATTTGCTGTTTAATCCAGCAGACTTACTGTGTGACACTGCGGTTACACAGCTAATAAACCTTCAAATGTGAAACGGTCTCTCCTGTTGGAGCTGCTGCTGATGAAAGGATTCAGCCGCAGATTACCCAGAATCCTCTTTGGTGATGTCTGTAGGCTGAAGGAGTTTCTGTCTGGGTAAAAAAGTTCAGCTTTCTCTGGACAGAACTCTCATTTTGTGCCGTTAAAGAGGCCGTCTCCAGTGTGATTTATTCGTTTTGACTCGACTCTGACTGAGTTTGAAGAATATTTCCCACCGCTGAGCACGAGTGGAATTCAGAGAGCTCTAATTTGGGTCAGAATTGTGGCGAGAAGCTAAAAATGGGTTTATTTCACCCAGACAACTTGAGGCTTGTGCATGTTTAAGTATGTGACGGTCCGGCTCGGCTTATTCTGGCACCTCAGACCTGACAGAAGCCTGTAAGTAGGTGCAGTTTGAAGCCAGCAGCTCAGCGTGACGTCCGACTCGCAGCTGAAAGTTTCAGTTATTTTCTCCCAAAATCCCCAGAGTTGCATCGGTGCCAGCCATTGTGGGAGCAGCAGCGAGCGTTTGAATGCAGGGGGAAGAATGGAGGCGCTGATGTCATGGTGCTGGTATGTGGACCCCAGAGCGGCACCTTCGATCCCCCTTTCTGAGGCAGGAATGTGACTCTGGTGAAATGCAGCGAGCAGAGTTTCCTGAAGTTTTCAGCGTGACAAAGAGGGAAAGGCGAGCGAGTGAGCGAGGCCTCGTGGGTGTTGCGACGCTGCCAGCAGACTCTCGCTGCTCTTTTCCCGGCGAAGCTTTAAGACGACTTCAAACAGAATCTCATTCAGAGGCAGAAAGAGTTTCTGAGGGGACGAAGGACAAAACAGACGAGACTGAAGCTTCGTTTAATGTCAGTTTATGTCACAACTGACTCACTTCAGTGCTGAAATTCAACCTGTTTTATCCTGCGTTTCTGTTGTAATGTGAGAAATATTCAGTGAGTTAAGAATAAGTTGATGGCTGATTATTCTTTCAGTCTTTTATTCACATGAACAAGACGTGTTAAAGTCTCAGATGCTTTCAGATGTTTTTTATCCCAATAAAAAGAAAACATTTTGGCGACATGATGTGAAATTTTCACATAGTTTAAAGACAAAACATTCAACAGATAAATTTAAATGACAAACAACTAAACAGAACAAGGAGCTTCAGTCAGTTTGCAGCTGGTGACGGTTTGATGTGATGAACCGTCAGAGTTAAAAATCCTTTTCAGGTAAAAATCACAGAAACCGGTTTGACTCTGAATCCGTCTCCATGTTTCTGCGTCTCAGTGTGACTGAACATGAATTTAGTTTATTTTTCCTCCCTGAACGTCAACGTGGCCGACAGACTGAAGGAGAGAAGCTTTGTTTCTGGTCGCTCACAGATCTGTTATGTGTCTTCAGCTCACAAAGTGAATCAGAAAGTTTGTGTTTCTTCTCGTCTTCTCCTGAGAAACTCAGGCTGCTCTGACGGTTCAGAACCTGTTTCATTATCTTGATGTTTGATTTGTAGATTAACAATCAGACGTGTTGCATGTTGGTGGAGTTTTGCAGAGTTGTGTTGGTTGGAGGAGGAGGAGGAGGAGGTGGAGGAGCTGTGGAGGAGCTGTGAGTTTATTTATTAGCTGTCGGAGTCAGAGACTGAGTTTATCTTTACATCAACATAACGTGTGTTGTGGTTGATGATGTCATGAAACATGATGTCAGACACTTGAAGCTTCATTCAGAACCTCAGTAGAAACATCCTGAAGGTCGTCTGAGATCTCTGCTGTGGTTCAGACATCAGACCTTATCTGTTGCTGTAAGTGGAGGCTCCGCCCTAAACAGGCCGGGTCACATGCTGCCGGCTGGGGGAGGTGTGTGTGTGTGTGTGTGTGTGTGTGTGTGTTCAGATGGAGGCCGGTCTGTGAGGAAAAGCCCATCATGAGCAGAGGAACGGGTGTGGAGCTGAACAATGTGTGTGAAGTGCTGAGCCTTTTCTTGTTTTAGGTTCAAATAGAGACAGGAACACACACACACACACACACACACACACACACACACACACTCCACCCTGAACCACTCTGCAGGAAAACAATACTTAGCAGACGTAGCGGAGTATAAATGGCTCGTGTCTGTCGGTTCTTCTCTTCAACCTGCTGTTTAATCTGACAAACACTCAAACTTTCAACCTTCTTTTTCATTTGAAGCGTTTAAAGTCGTAACTCTCGTTAGTTTCCAACGTGCAGTTCAAGGTCGTCGTGCTCATCAGTTTTAGCTACAAATCCGGACTCGCGTTACATTCTGCGACACACTCTCACATTTCAGAAGCTTTTCTTTTGTTTCATTAGCTTCTGTAACTTCTGTTAGATGTTAGAATCCATTTCAGACTCAAAAACCTGATGGATCCGTTGAACATCAGTGTTTCCTTTCATCCTCTGCAGTGAGTTCATGCAAACACAAACATGTCTGGTATAAAAATTTAAATCTTCTCACTGTTCATGCAGTCAGGTCCCATCAGGTCCCATCAGGTTCACGTTGACGTTCATGCAGTCTGTGTTCAGGATGATCCAGAGGGTCACATGATCAGTCGAAACGTCACTTCTTAGATTGTCTGGTTTTCTTGGTCGAATCTGACAGTAAATCTGTTTTGGGTAAACTGTGTGTGTGTGTGTGTGTGTGTGTGTGTGTGTGTGTGTGTGTAACCTGGCCGTGACTCGTGCCGGAGGAAGGGGAGGGGTCTGTGTGGGTCTGTGTTGTGCTGTGTTGACGGAGGCTCTCCAGGCGTGGAGCTGCTCTCAGGAACAAAGCCTGGACTCGGGGCCCCTCCTGCACTTCCTTTCCCAACACTATTGTTCCACCGAGCGGGAGGCTGAAGCATTGTGTCGCTCAGACTCTGGACCCCCCCACGACCCCCGACCCCCCCGAGGGGAAACCACGGGGCCTCTGAGTGACTGATGGGCTCCGACTCATGACCTCCTCACCATCTGAGGACCCGACTCTCACGAGCTTCAATCTGCTGCAGACGTTCATGTTCCACTTTCATCTGTTGGATTTTTCCATTCACCTCCAAATAAATGAGATGAAGCAGCAGCTTCAGCGACGTTCAGCAGGTTCAGACTAAAGAAAAGTGAAAATATCAGTAAATCGATGATCAGCTGCAATGATCGATCAATCGCTGTCACCATGTTTTTGAGATTTAATTAGATGTTGAAGTCGTTTTTCAAGCAGAAAGTTAAAAACTGATGTTTCCAGATTCCAAAGTGTGAACGTTTGCTGCTTCTCTTCATGAATTACAGTTCAAATATTCTTAAAAGGTGAAATGATCAGCTGATTAACTGATTCATTCAATTAAAAAAAGAAAAAAGAAATATTTTTATAATCTAAGAGTCATTTCAGTCATTTTTTTAAGAGAAACTAGTGACAGAAGTCAAACATCCTCAGAGTTTCAGGGGATCATCTCTGGATTTAAAGCCTTTTTTCTGTCGTCGTGTCGTCGGTCTGTGAAGGTTTGATTTGTATTTTCTTATGAACCGAATGAATCAAGTCAGTTTTGTTCACGTCGCATGTCATCACGTCTGAAGACTCTTCATGTTGAACGCTGGTTTCTCTGATTATCAGCCTGCATGAAGGACTCCGGCGCCTCCCGGCTGCTTTGTTCGGGGCTCATTTATCAGCAGGCTGATAACAGAGACGTCACCCGGCGAGCCGATAAGACGACCTCATTCCTCCGTCACCGAACCGGCCGACGAGCCGCAGGAATGTCAACAAGACATTCGGCCTCTCGGAGCTCGTCAGAGTCTCACAGCTGGTTCCTGCAAACAAAGACAGGCCGAGTTTGAGTCGACGCTCAGGTGGAGCTTCACCCAGAAACCCTTCGTGTGATCATCTGGTGGAGTTTTAGGACGCAGTCGGTCTTTGTTGGCTGAAACATGCGTGAGGACGTTGAATAAAGTTTTATTGAAGCAGACAAACAGGAGACGCTGCTGCACTGATAGAAGCAGCTTGTGTTGGAGTGACTGGGCTCCAGTTTGGCCCAGTCTGAGTCCACAAACTGGTCCAAGGGTTCATCTGGTCCAGTGTGAGCTGGGGGGGCCTGAGGGGACGAACCCCCCCGGTGACAGAGCTCGTCCTCATGTCCCTCCATCGTCCTCATTCAGGCAGCAGAAAAGAGACAGACGTCTCTGGACACACACTCCCACAGCTTCCTGTGTTCCTGAGCCAGGCTGTGGGAGGCGGGGGAGGCGGGGGGGGGGAGCCGCTGATCGGTGCCCATGTTTCCCTCTGAGAAACTTCAGACAGACCTGCTGCAGCGAGCGAAGCCTCGATCACACGCCACAGTTTGACCTGCAGGGCGTCTGAAGGCCGAACACAACACAGATTAATGCAGATTAACGCAGATTAACACCACAGCTTCGGATTATTTTCATCATAATTTCACTCTGATTCCTGCATTTTCTGTAAAAAGTCAGAAAACAATGAAATGAGCTTAAGTTGCACAAAGTTGTGATTATTGTTTCCAGTTTTTATGAAGTTTAAATTAAAAAGTTGATGTATTTTCTTTAAAAACTCAAAGATAATCTGTTCATATAATTTGAAACCAATCAGAAGATAAAAATCTGACAGATGAGAGAAAATGGAACCAGACGAGTTTCTGTCTCGTGCAGCGTTTGTTCACGAGTTTGTGACGGTGTGTCATGTGACCGTGACATCACTCGGCTGGTTTCCGTCTCCGCTCAGACGGAATCGGTGACGTCCAGTCATGATGTTGTTGATCCCGTCGGTTCAGTCCGAGTCCAGCTGGTCCTGCAGGTGTGCGGCAGGTGTGAGGTCTGTGATTGGTTCACACCTGTCGGCCTCAGACCAGGTTTGTGAGGCTGATTTGTGTGATGAGTCACAAACAGACACAAAGTTTTAAGAATATTATTTTAAAGGTTTGAAACATTTTTCTGACAGCAGAGTCATGTGACGACTTTCTGCGGCATCATCTGACATTCACACCCCCTCTTCGCTGTGATTGGTCAGCTGAGAGTAGGCGGAGTTTGAGCTTCTCTCTTCTTTCAGACCAAACGTGGTGGATGATGGAAACAGTTATTAGCTGCAGTTTACTGGCCTGAGCTTCACACAGCAGACTGTAAACAGCTGCAATGTGGGCGTCCACAGACTTTTGGCCATGCTTTCTCTCTGCAGCGTCATGTGACCTGCCTGTGTTAATGAGCCTGATTAACCAGGTGGAGGTGTGTTCTGTCCTGCGTGTCGGAGGTGGAGGCTGTGTGTATTTTTAGTCGCAGCAGATGTGACGTGGAGGAAACTTCAGGAAACTCGTCCTGACTGGAGTCTGTTGTGGCCTGTTGGGCCGACGGCCACGTTTCATGAAACAAAACGTGTATTTAGTGCAGAGCTGCTGCTCGCTCTCCACGCCGCACCACAATGAGACGAGCGGAGCTGCCCGACGCTTGTTTACGACTTCATCCACAAGAAAAGGCAGAGAAACAAAAAGAAGCCTGAGACGTTTCCTGCAGACGGGTCGTCACACACCCGACGCTCACCGTGGTCGTCTGATCGAGTCCCTGATTTATACAACAGATTCTCCAACCGTGAGATTCTGCTGCACGACCCCGACGAGACGCTACAAATCTGCAGACTACTGCAAAACCTCCTCCTCCTCCTCCTCCTCCTCCTCCTGCTGCATTCTTGTGGCAGCAGCTCCACAGGACGTTAAACTCTCAGCTGAAATTATAAAAAGACTGCGAGTCGCAGTGAATGTAGGAGCTGGAACGGACTCCGGCTCTGCTGCCGGCCTCTCCGCCTCCCTCCATAAACAGCATCTAAAATAACTCTGAACAAATGTGCAGCAGATGATGATGAAGAGCCCGAAGCTGGACACTGAACTCTAACTTCAACTGTTTCCTGTTTGTGGTCAGAGCGCCGGGAGGCCGAGAATCAGCTCTGATCAGATGAAACTATTTTATTTATGGTCCGTGGTGAGAAAACAGAAGTCTGCTTCCAAGAGATTTGAACCAAAGTCAACGATCTTCTTCTTCTGTTTCTCTTTAATCCATGAAACAACTTTTTACACCTCAAACAAAGAGAGACCCTCGTTACAGGCTTCACTCCTGTTACTTCAGAGATGTTTTGATGCCTTCAGGTTCCTTCGTGTGCAGGATGGAAACACTGAATATGAAGCTCATGTTTCCACCACGCTCAACCTTCCATCACAGAAACTTCGATCAGACCGATCAAAGATGGACGACGTGTCTCTGATTCCTCCACTGAACAAAAATAAAGTCAGAGCGTCCTGATGCAGGCGCTGCCGTCTCAGGCCGGTGACATCACTCAGAGTCAGAGTCTCTGCGTTGGTGATTGGCAGCTGGAGCCGCCGTATCGAGGCCCCGCCCACACAGACGCTGTCACGGGTCAAAGTTATCTGTCAATCATGATGTCAGCCCTCAAGTTTTAGCATCAAATGACCAAATTAAACAAAACATAAAATGAAAAATGGAGGATTTTTCAGGAGAGGCAAAGACAGGAAGTGAAGACGTTTTTCAAATTAAACCTCCAGCGTCACGTGCTGTAAAAATCAGACTCTTAACGAGCAGAGAAACTCTTCGCGCCTCCCGGAGAGTTCAGCCTGTGTGGCTTTGACTTTCTGTCTTGTGCTGATTAATTCCAGTAATTATGAAATCCAGGTCATTATCAAAGCAGCGCCGGGATCCCCGGAGGCAGAGCCCGCCGCGCCGCGCTGCACCACGCCGCCTCGCCCGCCTCAACCACTTCAAAAGCTCCATTGTTGGGGGGCGAGTGGTGGGGCTGCTGGTGGAGGTCGATGCATGGGGGGGGGCCAGAGACGCCATGTTTAAAGGCTGATCTGAGGTCTGTTGAGCTGCTGTCTGATGGTGAACCCAGTGTCTCGGATCTCTTTCCCATCATCCCCTGCGGCGTCCCTGCTGACTGACCTTTGACCTCCTGTGAGCAGCGGCGTCACACAGACTGTAGAAACCCGGTGACATGCCGTCGCTCAGGGGTTTCCACCTGACCAGCAACTGTCTGCAGACCAGTTTCTCTTTTTTTATCTTTATAGAATTTAACTGGACGTTTGCAGTCGGTTTGAGAAGATTCAGAAAATCTGATGTTCGACAAAAATCCAACATCATGCATCTCTAATAAACTCACTTCACTGAAAACAAACAGGTCAAGCAGGTCTGCTTATCTGACTGAGAATGTGTGTGAACCATGTGGACGGAAACACACTTAATGTCAGACACATGCTCACACACACACAGCTGCTTGAAGACCAGGTTCCTCTGACGTTCCTGCAGAAACCTGATAACCAGGTTAGCTACAGTTAAACCACTTTGCTGGACAGAACTGTGATTGTGTGATGATTCAAGAGCTGCAGCCTCTGAACGCAGCTTCCGGACTCACAGACTCAGTGACCGAGGCCTCATGATGACATGCTGATCAGAAACAGGTCACGCTGCTGCTGCACCGAACACAGACGCCGCTGTCAGAAACCTGAATGCTGCCGACGTCTCACTGGACGAGGTCGCAGTCTGCTCACACTGAGGAGAGAAGAAGAAGAAGCAGCGAGTCTTTGAGAGGCAGCAGAGTTTCATTGTTCAGGATCAGCGGTCGTCCTTTGATCCAGCAGGAAGTCAAACTCGGGTCAGAGGCTAATGAAGCTTCCTCAGGAGGTCCAGCAGAGACACGCAGGAGGATTTATGATCAGGTGTCTCTGCAGGAAACATCCAGACACCAGATTTCCTCCGGTGATGCTCCGGTGTGAGCTGAGGAGTCTCTGTCCCATCAGCAAACAGTCCGACCAGCCACAGTCCTTCCTGTGGACCCAAACATCCACATTCCCCTGAACGCAGCAGAACCAGCCGAGCCGGATCGGATCAGATCAGATCAGATCGGATCAGATCGGATCGGATCGGATCGGTTCCTCCTGGTGACGGCGTCTCGTTTCTCAGATCAGTTTCAGCATGCAGGGTCTTTTTTTAGCTGTTTTTTAAAGTTGTGTGTGTCTGTTTAAACTTTACTGTGCTGTGATTGGTCCTTTCATCCCTCATGAGGTTGACTTATAAAGACTTGGTGGGACTTGATCCACACACACACACACACACACACACACACACACACACACACACACACACACACACACACACACAGCAGGTCCAGGCTGTCATGTGACGGTCACATCTGAATAATCTGTCGTTCTGTGTGTTTGCAGAGCTGCTCGGCTCCACCAAGAGGCTGAATGTGAACTACCAGGACTCAGACGGGTGAGTGATGTTTCCACTCCACGTCGACTCTGCTGATCTCAGACCAGCCGGCTGCTCTGCTGACTCAGCAGAGTCGGTGGGCGTGTCCTCTGTTACATCATCACATCGGCTTTTCTGACCTTCATTTATTTCATCGTCAGTCGCAGAAACTACATGTTCAAACAATCTGTGACAGACGAGTTCAGGCTGGTGTTTAGCTTTTAGCTTAGCATCTCTCAAACACACACACACACACACACACACACACACACACTGCCTCTTGTTCATGTCCCCATGTGCTCTAACTTTGATATTAAACTGCCAAAAAGCAGGAAAATGAGGTTTTAGATGATGAAGAAGAGACTCAGACAGGTGAAGCACCTGCGTGTTTAAATCAATCAAATCTGACTCCGGAGTTTTGATTAGTAATCAATACATTCATGTATCAGTATCTTGTCCACCTCTGGTCCACATCCCAGCAGAACAGCACAACCAGAGTCCGTCTGTTTAAAACAAACCTCTTCTTCTTCTGCAGTTTTTGCCGCCGTGTTTCGTCTCACAGTGTCGATTCGTTTCAGCTTCAGTTTCTTTATTTTTCTTGCAGTCAGTTTGAATATGTGAAGTATTTTTTTTGTTCTTTCTCTGTTAAATTTTAGGCGTCGATGCTCAAAGTAAAAACATCACAGAATCTGTTGAGATGATGGTTTTTATTTTATTTTTAATCTCCACTTTAAAATCGTTCCAAAATGACGGTGATCTCTCTGTTCTGTTGGATGGAGGCACAGAAACCTGCAAACACACTGATCCTCCTTATTACTGCAAATCCAGGAAATCTGAAGGTGGAAACTCAAGGAATCATGAGAATTAACAGGAATAAAATTAAACTTATAGGCATGTTTTTAATAAATCATATGCAGATAAAAACAAAAGTAACTGAAAAACCTCCAAATAGAAATGAAAAAAAAACATTAATGCTGTTAAACTTTAATAAAAGAGTTGATTAATTTAAAAAGAACGAAGACAAACAGATGAATCAAACTGCTCGTTCAAGCTTCATCCTGAATCTTCTCATAAAAGATGTGAACGTTGCACTTTGCTTTCAGCTTCAGTCTGCAGGTTGAACTGAAGCATCATAGACACATAAACTGTGTTCACACCTGAAGTTCGATCCCGTTGTGATGCGTCTCTTCGGCTCGTGTGTCGCCTGTGATGTTACCGAGATCCTGAAAAACATCTTCTGCTTTTTAATTTGTGTTTTCCTCCTGAATCGTCTCATCTTCTCTTTGTTAAACGTTCTTGTCGTCCATCTGACTGCTGCTCCTCTGAATCATCTCCGTCTTCACAAACGTCTCACCAGCTGCAGGTTTTCCTTCAATCTGGCTGCAGATGTTCAGCATCGGTTCACCACTTTGAGAGATGAACTCACATGTTGTTGGCTTTGATAGTTTCATGGAATTTGTTAAAAATATATATAAAATAACACAAAACTTCAGGTGATTTTGAGACAAAAAGTGTTGAAGAACAGAATCAAACGGGGAACGTAGTCACAGATGTTCCTTCTGTTCTTCTCGGAGCTCATCAGTCTGATTTAATGATCTTTGCTGAAACAACCTTCAGCCTTTTCAGCTCAACATTGTTGTCGTGACAAAAGCCCTGAGAGCGGCGACGAGCGGCGAGTCTGAGAGTCTGAGACGGCCGTAAAACTCAGGAGAGGACCGTCAGGGGTCGAGGCCCTTTGTTTGCCCCTCAGAGGGCAGAGTTCAGGCCAGAGAGGTCAAAGGTCAGAGAGCGGAGGGCCGGACCGAGACCGATTAGATAGGAGTGTTTACAAAGAGCCTGGATGACTCAATGCAGCTGACACACACACACACACACACAGCTCACGCGTTTGAATCAGTGTCTGATAGGAGATGAACTGAGAAGAAACAGGCTCAGAGTCGTTGAAAGTGTCGGTGAACCGGAGGGATTCAAAGCTAACACGCTAACGTCACCGTTAGCTTCTCCGTCAGTTTCATCATCAGACAGAAAAACTCCGAGAAGCTGAAATCAGAGTCGAGTTTCTGCGTCTGAACTCTTCAGTCAGGACACTTATGTAACAGCTGATTTCACATCTTCAGACGTTTTGCTGAATCTGGTGTGAAACCTGTTTCGGTGAAACCCGGCGTGTCGTCTCACAGCGAGATCACCTGGATTTCAGACTCTGGAAGTTCGGTTTCTCTCAGGTCGTTTGTTTGAAGTGGCGGCTCTGTTGGCTCAAACCGTGAGCTGTGTTTGGGAACATTCGCATGTCTGCGCTGTAATTGGTGCGTTTCCCTCAGTGTGTGTGTGTTGGGGCTAATAGCCTCCGCGGGGACGAGGATCTCAGGCAGGAAAAGCTGTTTCATTATTCATCGGTGCTGCCGGCAGCTCGCTGGGCGACGCAGCTCAGACGAAGCTCCGCCCGCCTGCCCGCGCCGCAGTAATCACACCGCCACATCTAAACACAACATCCCTGACACACAACTTCCCACAATCCTCCAGTGTTCTGCACGTCAGCAGCTCTGTTTGTTGATGTCGGATCCAGTTTACAGTCGGTCGTCAGCAAACAGCAGCTTCGCTCTCACGCAGACGTTTTGTTCCAACCAGCAAACAGCTGATGAAGCAGAGACGCTTCGTTTTAAAGAACAAAACTCTGAGAACAGATTTGACCTTTTTCCTATTTTGTCATTCAGTAAGTTGACTATAACTCTGTGTGTGTGTGTGTGTGTGTGTGTGTGTGTGTGTGTGTGTGTTTCCAGGCAGAAAAAAGGTTGAAAACAGTTTCTGTGACTGAAAAGATTTAATTTTAGCAGCAACTTTTCCTGAGAGATTTCGGTTTAATTTATTCAGGAGGATTCTGAAGGATTCGCTCTTTTGTCGGCCGTCTTATTGACAAAGAAAACAACAGTGTGAACAAGTGAGCAGCTGAGACCGTAACATTCGGAGTAGAACCACAGAAGAAGAGCGGAGCCGGAGGTTCTGTCTAATGAAACAGAACGGCATCCAGCTCGCCAAAACCCTGTCTGAACAATGGCTGACATACTTTCCTCCTGGCACAGATTGGCTGAGATTCGGCCAAGTTTTCACATTAATTACACCCTCGCTGCTGATCTGGGGGGGGGGGGGGGGGGGGGGGGGGGGGGGGGGGGGGGGGGGGGGGGGGGGGGGGGGGGGGGGGGGGGG
>JAQMCX010000378.1:0-12218 GCA_029814765.1 Acanthurus leucopareius | reverse complement strand
TGACTTGTTCCTGTTTTAAGGGAGTGCTTCAGAAATCTATAGTGTACGAGTTCAGGTGAGTCATTTCTTACTGTTCAATCGCCCAGGTGCAGTTGATCATGCTGTAATCCGTGTCAAAGTGCATATCAGTGCAGCTAGGGGGCGACAAACAGCACAGCACATTAAATTTGAGGCACAACAAATGCAACATCAATAAACAAGTCATATCCGCTGGTGCATTAATATGGTCGTGAGTTGTACCCATTGTCACTGTAAGAGGGGGAATACTCCTCCATAATACTGGTGGTCTTGTTGGGTTGAGCAAGGTTTCCACACAAGCCCCCGACAGTGTTACTGTATCCTGGTTTATGTCAGGAGACAAAGACATGTTGTTGAATCTAATAGGCTGTCATTTCAAACCTTGGAAAAGGTGAACCAATAAAATGGCACAATTATTTTGTTCTTCTTTTGTCCACAATGGGCTTAATTATATTTACCTGTCACTTGTGCGGTGTAGCCATTAAAAAAGACCGTCATGTTGGAAAAAGGCATTTTGGCAGCAACTCCAGTCTCGTCCTTCGAGATCTCCACACCGTGAAACACTTGAGCTGTGGCATTGAGTGTGAGTATTTCATTATCCACCTAAATCACATAAGACAGGCAAAAATGAAAGAAACTCTGACTGAACATCACAAATACACATGTGCAGACATGAATATGCAAGACTTACAAAGCAACAACAAACACAGTGACAGCTGATACCTTTAGCTCAGATTAAAAATGTCCACATTAACTCAATGTTAACTCTAATGTCTCATCTCTTCACTGCAAGGAATAATTACAGAATTTCATGATTTTTTCTGGAGAATAACAACATCAGATTGAAAGTGACAGAAGACATTAACAAAAGAAAATTTTACTCTCTATATATCGAGCTATTTATATATATAAAGAGAGAATGAGAGAGAGAGAATCACCTTCTAACTCTCTTTGTATATATTTACACACACACACACAGTATAAGCTTACCCGAACTCTTCCACCTTGTTCCAGATAAATGTTAACTCCCGGCTTGTTCAGCCAGAGGATCAAGTAGTCCAAAAACGGCATACTTAAACGGCGTCGCTCTTTAAAAACAGCCAATAGCTCAAAATCTGAACTTCCTTGGGGCTTCACCAGACTGTACGCACACCGACCATGGACAAATTCCGTATTTCTGAAGAAATTGATAATAATGTTGGCGCTCACAGTGCACATGGGTAGGAGTGGAAGGCACCTAATGGAGAATGAAATAGACAGTTTTTTTTATTTTTATCCATGAGAGGAAAATCTAAAGATTAGAAATGAAAGAAAGAGTTTTACCCTATGGAACGACATTTCCAGTTAATTCAAATTTGAGTAAAATGACTCCTGATTTAAAAATGAATCTAATTTCACCAATATCCATCAATTTAACAGTGTTTCATTCCCTCAGAGTTGGGAGAACCACTGACCTGCTGGAGCTTTGTGAACTCTAAAAAATAACTAAAATGGGATTTGCTACTTTTCCCATCAGAGTAGTGCATTAATAAGCTTCTTACAACTATATTCCTTCTATTTCTCCTAACTGAGTGCATGCCAACATCTACTCTGTGTAATACACAAACTATGGATAAGAACCTCATACAACCCCACTGTTTGATCAAGTTGGGAGGGGCTGAGTTCATTTAAACCATCCATTTGAGTTTTACGGCTGAATTACTCAAACAACATGACAGACTTTTACAAAAAGAAATAAAAAAAGATTAATCAGTAATGACAAAACTATCATTTTTAAAGAGATCATTGTTCTGTGGCACATTCACATGTTTCTTCGAACACAAGTGACTATCAGTTCACCTTATAAAAACCCACCACTCAAAAATTAATTAAAACTTCATTACAAAAAAAGGCAAACATCCTTACATGTTGTTGCCATCACAAAACTCACGGGGTCCACATAAATGGAAAGGGCTGAAGGTTGTTGTCGAACTAGAGATGGTGATGTTGCAGTTTTTTGGATCTGTGAAGTGATGAGGTTTATGAAATTAGTTTAAAATGAATTAACTTCACCAACAAATGTGAAAAATTTAAGAGAAGACTATCAACAAATTTGTTTCTGGGGATCCCTGAAGAATCCTAGTCCCTTCTTTGGAAAAGCAGTGCATTTTACATACCTACAAGTCTGCTTCCACTTATGTCCCTGTAAAGTTTAGCCAAAGTCCTATTCATGAACCATGAATCCACAGTTTCATCCAAGACCTTTGCAGTTATTTTCTTGAAAAGGAATAAACAAAAATGAAAGTTAATAATGTAACACACTACAAATAGAATAGTGACTAAGGAAAAGAGGCCTTTACCCTCCATTATTATTTAGGGATAATTGAGATTGTTGCAGCCAAGCTATGCTAAAAGTCCAACTTTCTTGCAGCTAGAAACATGTTTCCAAAGCTAAAATTTTAATCTTTTTAGGAAGTTGTGTTTATGCTTTTTGTGCTCATATCTGTAATGGTTGATTTTATATTAAAAAGGTGAATGAATTTTAAAACTGATGGGTCCTAGAGAGGAGAGAGTCAACTTTCTTTTTTACACATTTTAATAAGCTTATTGATTTAACAAATGTGCAGCTACAGGCTTCTACAAGCCTTCAAAGAGTCAATATTTTGATCTTTCAATGCTTTAATGTGCATGAACAAAAGTTTTTAAGTCTTTATAGCGTTTTTGAGATGTCATTTGTGTGTTTTGTGACCATGTGGAGTGTGGATCAGTGGATTATGCAGATCACAAAAAGTTCTAAGGTTTTGTATTCGATTTAAACCTTAATCACTCATTACAATAAAACATTGCAGGCTGACTTCTACTTCAGCTCCCCAGTTCCTAAACCTACAAAATTTCATTTTTTTTTGTTTGGAGTGTGGAAACATGCTAAATATTCTTAAGCTCTCTGACTAAAAACAGCAGAATCACATCTGAGGCAAACACACTTTTTGCTCAATAACATGTGAAGTTGTGAACTACAGCAGTGACTTCTCTAAATGTCTCAGCAGATAACACATCTGTCTATGAACTCCAGGTTGTGGTGGAAAAAGAGTGCTTTTAGGACACAACTTCAAACCTTCACAAAATTTTGTAGCTTGAACAAGTTTAAGGAGTTTATAACAGCCAATTTCAGTATTACACCTGTAATAATGTTTACGGTGTAATTTTTTCAGGAATTTGATTTCTAGTTCTGGACATGATGTCATATAATCGCTATTACTTTTCTTTTCAATGTCTGTTAGTCAATAGGAAATCAATATGTTACTGAAAACTTTTTGAAATCAAATGATTAACTTCTTGCTGAGAGCTGTATTCTAAAATTGCAGCCTGAGGTTGGGATTAAGTTAACTTTCCATAAAGCAGATTGCTTCAGACATCGGTTACCATCATAACATCGTGTTCATCTCTAAGTTACATTTTACATATACTTACAAGAATATCCAAAGTCTTAAAACCTTGAAATCCTTCTATTTTTATTGCTGCTTGTGGGCCAAAGTTGTAGATATAGATATCCATCTAAAAAACAGACAAAACATTAGTGGAAATAGATCTCTTTGTTCTCTTTGCCACAGAATGTCTCTGGAAAATGTAACTTGTGCAAAATAGTATACAGCATAGGGTTCACAAAAAACGAAGTTGTAAACTACATGTTAAAATTGTAATAAGTAGTGTCTCTAACACTGTGCAGTGTGAACTGCTACAGCAGAGAGAGGCATCAAAAAAAGACATGGCTGTACAAATTACAATGCTCAACCTCAATCCAAAGTGTGGAAACAGTGTTGATCCCGCCCACATTAGTTTACCTTTCACTGGTCACAACTGAGACCTTTTAAAAGAGAACTGATCATTTTTATAACTGAGCTGATGATGACTCACATAATACAATTTATCAGTGAATACTTGAAGGAGAACATGGCACTTTGATGAGGTGTCGATGTGTTTCAGAGCATCACTGTTGATATTTAAGGTTTTGGACACTGTATCTGCGTTAAATCTGACTCCAATTCCTCCATCTTCAAACAAAAGACAGTCTTGTTCAGGATCAAAGGGGCCATTTTTGAAACAAATTTTGAGATTTGGTTCAAACACCACCTGCAAAAACAAGAACATCAGACATGAATTACTGCAAAACAAGTCTTTCAAACAAAAATGACCATATGTATGCATGCTTGTTTGTGTGTGTGTGTGTGTGTGTGTGTATATATATATATATATATATATATATATATATAAAATTATTATTATTATTGTAGTGAAAAACTTTTTTAGCCCAATGAGTCCTCATATCCCAACAACAAAATAAAGTAGATGTTTTTTTTTTGTCTGTATAAGTAGAAGAAAATAGAAGTTTGGAGAGTAGTTAACAATTTATTATGTTCCTCAAAAAATCTGAGGGCTGGGAGCTTGTCACCAGAATAATCAACAGAAAATATGCTTTTAAACACAAAATTATGTTTAGAATTTTTCTTTTAATCTAACGCTCAGTAAGATAAATGCAAGAAAAACTAAAAAAAGCGTTTTAAATGAAGTTAAGTGTTGCTGAATTTTGCATTAAATATCTCAGCTCGCAGTCATCAAAAGTCAAACAGTCTGTATGATGAAAGCAGTACAGGGAGAAACAAGTCTTTTCTCAACATGGTTTAACTTTACTTACATGTATTGATTTGTATTTATGTCCATAGTAGGTGATGGGACACTTGCCGATATCTGCCGTTCCAGGGCCAGTGATGCTTACAGACTGAGAAAGGTCAACCTGACTGGCAGCAACTACAACATGAATACAAAGGAGATGAGAAAATTCAAACCTCATTCAAGGACAACTTTTAATTAAAATACATACATCTGACCTAAAATGACATATCAATGCAACATGTGAATGACCTAGTGGTCCAGTGTGTGTAGTTCTTAAATAATGTTTTTCTGTTCATTTGTTTCGCAGTTGTTTAAATGATGGGGGTTTTTTAAGCATTAGTTTGGGGGGAAGAAAAAGATATGTATAAGGTCTGCTCTGTTCATTTCTCTATTTTGTGCCTCCTCATCTCCTCTCTCCTCCGTCCTCTTTACTGTAAACCGGAAATCAATCTCATGGCACCATCTCGAAAAATGTCTCAATTCCTAAAACATACCTGGAGGAGAGATGAGCAAGGATGCACAGGTGTATCCTTGGGAGTGACTCTTGCTTAGTTTTGTTAGTAACATAATATTATCAAATGGACAATCAAAAATTCTGACCAGTAACATTTGTGTAGTGCTACATAAAGCACAGCTGTAGCCAAAAGACAATACACTTGTATAGATATAGACATAAGTCTGTTTGTGTGTATACACCCATTTCATTCTTTATACTTATTAAGTAAATATGTATAAGTATCCATGAACACTATGAAGGACTAAGATGTGAGGAGAGGGGGGTGATGTGAAACTGAGAAATTTTCAGTTTCTTACAAACAAATAGAACATAATATAATTATGCTCTCCTAAATATTTTTTATTTATTTATTTTTGTCATTTGAAATAAGTGTGTGTTGGATAACAAAGCATCTATAACCTCTATAACTTCTGCAACAAAACACTGATGCTCTTCATAAGAATATAACACACCTAGGTTAAATTAAGCTTTCTTTTTAGAAAAAAAAATGTAATATTATTTAATTTACCATATGAGATGGCTTAAATTTAAGGGTATAATTTCATTTAGTATTTAAAAGTTAAGCCCCATACAAGTGAAGCAATGAACTGGATACAAGACAACTTCTCTTTGGTGTTTGAAAAAAAATTGCCTAACCTCGCAGAGGCTTCTTTCTTTTTAGGCCTAGTCAGACAATGCCTGTAAAATGAAAGTTTTATTCTGCAGTACTTCAAAATTTGGCTGCTTACCTGCTAGCAGGAGGAGCAATGCAACTTGTCTCACCATGATTGAGCCCCAGCGGGACACCGTTGGAAAGCTGGGAGAGACACAGTTCACATCATACAGTCAGTAAGTACCCCCAAACTCTATTCAAATATATAAAATACAGCATAAAGGACAGAACTCATGATATGTATTATGTTGATGTTCTGATGCATGAGAACACAGTCATTACCAAATTAAATTAGTATAACTAAATTGTTGGACCACACCCATTTTGATCTCAGCAACAAATCTGGAGAGGTTTCAGGCCTGAATGTTGCACAGTTGTGGCGCTATCTCCATCAAAAACTAGTTGCAAATAACTAATCATTTATCTCCTGCCAATACTGACATTAATAGCTAACCATGATGAACGTTGAATAAAACTCTGAAACGTGTTAGCTGCAGAACAATGAACTAGAAAACAAGTGAAGGAGGGTCCTGAAAGTAATCAAAAGAATCAAAAAAATCCAATAGCAGTATCATAAAAATGTTTGATTTAATCATAAGAAAATAGCAGAAAAGATCATTTTAAGGTCTCATCCTGATTAACCAACATCACGCAAATTTAAACAAAATGAGTAGAACAACCTAAAACCACTGTAATAATAAGTTATAACCAGAGATCTTTAGCTATGACAGCTGTCAACATGTTGACATTCTGACCAACGAGTGCACAGTACTCATTACTACATCATTAGGAACACTCAGTACAGCCCTCATTTTGATCGCAGCGACACACCTGTAAAGTCCTTTGACCATACCTTGCACAGCTGTTATGCTGGCAAAATCCATAATGAATAAAAATAAAAAAAAAAAACCTGACAAATTACTCAAAACCACATCAGTGGTATTTCCAGCTACAAAAGGTGACAGTTAAACAACATTCTTTAATTATGGCACACACACACTTACACAGACTCCAAGGTGACATTGTTACCAATAACACAGGTGTTTAAAAATACCTGCCACAGAAACTGAGGAGGGGTTTATTTCACTGTGATGGAGCTAAAAGATTTGTCTGAAGCCTGGACTTTGAAAATGATAAACATATTTGTTGAAGGATAATGATCTAAATCATCCAAAATAAGTTATGGAGGGTTTTTAAAGTACTGAACAGAAACTTGACATTCAACAATAAAAGGCAATGTCATGTGCTGTTTGTTTGGTTCATTAAAATGTAATAGAAAATGGAAAACTTTGAGTTGATTTCCTTTGCTGATTCTTTTATTCTTTTATTTATTCTTTTTCAAATAATTTAAATGAGCAGTGAAGTGTTTCTATTAAAAATTCTAGTCAGTGAAGACATGATATGACTTTTGAATCTTCTTATTAAAATTCTGAGTTACAATAATGCTTCTTAATAATGCTTGGATGATTTTTAAGATCTGCAGTCATCCTGTAAGCCTATTCTACATGAAGGCAGGGAGAAGAGGAGTGTGTAGGGTGTCTTACCGTCTGGAGGTTGGGTGGAGCGGCAGGAAGATGAAGCAGATGCACTTTGAGGTCGCTGTTGGATGTCTCTGAATGTTTCAGCTCAGATGTACCTGCTGTGTGTCTCTCTCAACCTCTTTTTATACACATCCTTCTGGATCACACCCCCTGAGGATTGACACAAGTTTATTACCACCTTGTTTTTTTGTTTTTTTTTTGCTTGTTCCGATCTATATCTGTTAAGACTATGATATTTACAGAGGAATTTTTTAAGGCATTGTGATGATTTTTGTTTTTTTCCACAGTGGTGGGCATTAAATGGAAATTATCACTACACTGACATGTATGATTCTAGTGAATAATTTCCACTTAGAACAAGTTCTGACAAACTTGCTGTCTTAATTAAGTGACTTTGTGTGTACAATACAGAAACTGTAGAGAACTGAGAAGTTTCTTACTCAGTCAAACAACCTCACCTTAAGCTAATAACAATACTTCAAAATATGGATGTTGCTGCAAAAACCTAATCACTCTAAAATGTTGGGAAATATAATCACACATTTTTTCCTCTCTTCCTGGATTATGGTGTTGAATTTTTTTTTTTAACATTATTTATCCAGTGAAGTTAATTTTTTATCTCTTGGATACAAAATGTCATTATTTAATTATTTTATAATATCAGAAATAAGTTAAAATTTTGTTTTTACTAGCAAATGAATTCCTATAGTATATTACTACATATCACATACTACTACCAGTAGTAAGTAGGATTATTTAATTAAAGTGTAGTAAAAGTTAAGTCAACCATTGCAGTGTTCTCATTCTTAGCTTTCAAATACATGTGCTTTGTCATACTCATTAGCAGCTATACTTGACACACCTGGCCTTTGTCATAAATTCCAATTTCCAATTCCAATTCCAATTTAAATATATCTGCACAAATATCATATACTCAAAGAAACTGCTCCAACCTAAGCTGTGCAGCATGCAATGAAGTCTCAGGTGAAACTGAGGTCACTGTAGAGTAGCAGGTCACATACATGACAGTCATGTAGGGGTCTGGTGTTCAGGTCTTGTGCCAAACTGAAAATGTGTCAGAATAAAACTAGCTAAGTTGATCTGCTTGTATAAATGACACAACTACAACAATTTCTCAAAGATAACCATTGTGAATCTTTTGATTAGATCTAAGCAGGTATTTTTTCCCAAGGTATCCAAACTGCAACTGTTGCACATTGTAAGCCCTGTGTTTAGAAAGGCTTTGTGGAGGAAAAGGCTTTGTTTTCTGAACATAAATGCTTCAGAGTCACAAAAGTGACATCAATATTTGATTAACTTGGATGAAAAGTTTTTTGGTAAAGCATCAGTAATGACCTTAAATGCTCAAGAGATAGTTGTGTGTGATCAGTTTAAGAGAAAAACAGGTGTGGTTCTGTGTGTTTGTATCATTATTAATAAATGCAATGTGGTTACTTTGGCATGAAAAAACGCACACGCTAATAAAAACACAAAGCAAAGGCCTGCTCCGGGTTTCCTTTGCACAGCCACTCTTAAGCTCCAGGTGCACCTGTAGAAGTTTGCACAGCGTCCTTGTGCCCATGTTTCTCTTCTTTAGCCTCAGCATTTTGCTGAGTACTTGTTTACTGGTTATGATGCTTTAGTGGTTGCTCACACTGTAGGAGTCGGCCCTTGACCCCATGAAATCAAACAGATTTGATCTGAGTAAGTTACTCTTAGTAAATCTTTGTTGTTGAAGCCTTGTAGTTTGTAGAAATATATCACATTGTTGCAAATATTTCTGACAAACTTTTCCATTTATCCAGAAGACAGTCAGGTGCATTTACAAGAACATGTTTGTGCAAATGTCTTGTGTGAGATAGCCCCCTTAGATGCAAAGCAGAAAAAAAGGTTATTTGAAGATTCTTTATTTTGTGTTAGTGAAGAACAGGGCTTTCCAAAACTTGTGCTGTCTGCCTTGAACTGATTCCAAACTCAAACTAGGTGTACCTCATAAAAAACAGATGTCAAAAATGTATGGGTGAATGATTTTAATTACTTCAAATGTTTGTTAAAGATGATATTTGTGTGTAATCAGTTTAAGAGAAAAACATAGGTGTGGTTGTGTGTGTTTGTATTATCATTAAAAAATGCGATGTGATTACTTTGGCATCTAAAAATGCACACACTAATAAAAACACAAAGCAAAGGCCTGCTCCAAGTTTCCTTTGCACAGCCACTCTTAAGCTCCAGCACTTGTCCTCTTATCATTATAGATGGGCTACAGTAGTTTCCCTCCCCCAGCCAAACAGATTCTTCAAGCAGCAACCCCCCTTACATGACAACCAGGTTACTTTTAAAATATGCTTTTGTTTGAACTGACAGTTATTACCTTGAATGCCCAAGAGTTCAACTTTCTTAGTCCTGCTGGTTATTTTGATTCTGGTAGTAGAGCAGGATCGGTGCTGTAGGACCATCTACCCGTCAGCAGAGGGCAGAACAGTTTCTGGCCAAGGCTCTTGGGGTCTTGTTGATCCTGTCGGTTTTCAGCACCCTCTGTGGAGGCCATATGGGTGAGGGTTGTTCAACTCCCACACCAGGCAGTGATGGAGCGAGTCATGATGCTCTCAGTGGTGCACCTGTAGAAGTTGCAGAGCATCCTTGTATCCATGTTGCTCTTCTTCAGCCTGCAGTGAAAGAAGAACAGTTGTTCCCCTCAACATATAAGCATCAAAATTTGGATGTACTGTGGTATCTTCTGTAGTGATGCTGTAAAGATGTTGATGAAGGAATCACCGTTGACACTGACTTGATTGCATATAAAAAGTTTATTACAAAGAAGTACAGCACCGATCAGGCATCCCGGACCACCTGAGAGAGCATTCAAAGCAAATGTGAACCTCTGACATACAGCTCAAACATTTCACTAATATAGGCCTGGCAAAGCTTTCATCTTACCCAAAAAATGCAACTCTAAAGGGGTGAAATTAATTAACCACTGTCCTGTTTATGAATCCTGCACCTGGGGACTCCCATTCCTGACAAGAGGACGCAGTCCTAGTACAAAGATATCTACTCCCTTTGGCCAAAGTCACAGTGACCCCAGTATGAAAACATCTACTCTCTTTGGCCACAGCCACAGTAAAAGCATTTCAGATCACATAAGGTTAAAGCATAATATACCACAGTACTCCCCTTCTCCCTGATGGAAAATGAATCTGTGAAGGCTTTCACTGAGTGCCTGCTCATTGTTTATGATACTTTAGTTTTTGATCAAAATCTAGGAATCGGCCCTTGACCTGATGATGTCAAACAAATTGGTGACATGGGTTAATCTGAGTAAAAGTTGCACTGAGTAAAAGTTCTTGTTGTAGTTGAGTAGTTTGTAGAAATGTTTCACATGGTCGCAAATATTTCTATATTATTCAAATATTTCTTTCTCTCCTTACTTTGATCTTTGTTTTTGCTGTTTTAATTATTCAAGTTCATTAAAATCCTCCAAGATTAACTGTCTGTCAGACAAATGTTTCCATTTATCCAAATGATGGTCAGCTGCATTTATAGGAATGTGTTGGTGCAAATGTCTTTTGTGAGATAGCCCCCTTAAATGCAAAGCAGAAAATGGTTATTTAAAGATTCTTTCATATGTGCTAGTGAAGAACAAGACTTTTCAAAACTTGTGCTGTCTTCCCTGATCTGATTACAAACTGTGAACAAGGTATTCCTAAAAGAACACTGATGTCAAAAACATGGGTGGGGTTGTGTTCTTGAGATTTAATTGTCTAAATACATTTGGCCTAGAAGCACTCACTGCTAAAAACACAGAGCAAAAAACTGTCTGATACCATTTAGCAGCTTACAATAATTAGGACAAGCACATACTATTGTGACTGTTTAGTTAGTCTCTGAGCAGCAACCACTGGTCTTACCTTTTTGTTCTACACCCTTCTCTTGTGTGTTTGCTCCAGGTGTCCTCCATGCAGCCACCACTAAGCCCCAACACTTGCCCTGAGTTATGTTTTAAAATTTTCCTCCTTTTGTGGAGTAGAGAAAAGGATCAACTGCACATACCACTTACAACATAAACAAAATGCACTTCCCTTATATAATACCCCCTTCTGCAGTGGATTGCTCTTTAACAAATTCCTCAAGCAGCTGACCCCCAAATATGACAAGCAGGTTACTTTTACAACTCTTTTAGTTAGCTGGTGAGTTCTTTTCCATTTTATTAATACATCTTTATTGCTTTGGTCAGTAACTACCCCCCCCAACAACAACAACAAAATGAATTAAACTAATTAAAAAAACTTTGCATTTGTAGTAGAATTGAACATAAATTTCCTTTCACGCCTGAGAAAGGATAAGGCAAACCTTCTTCCCTCAAAGGAGAGTTCAGGTTTTGCAGCAACACAAGGACGGATATAAGAACACAACTATAAAACAGAGGATACTTAAGTGGAGTAGGCCTTAACTTATCTTATAGCTATCTCTATTGGTCTTTTTAAAGGTGCCATATGTAATACTCTATCACCAATTAAAGTTCTGTTTCTATATAATGGTCAAGTTATAATGTGAATTATCAATTAGGTTTGGGTCAAATGCTTTGAAGCAAATGTCACTGCATTTTTTGGCCACCCATGGACAAAGACATGACAGTTAAGTTGAGTTAAGTTAACTTTTTAATGACTGATTCGGGTAGCTCCACCATTTTAGTGCTTCCAGACCTGACAGCTGCCTTTGACACGGTCGACCACAAAATTCTGTTAGACCGCCTGAGGGACTGTGTGGGTGTCAGGGGGATCGCCTTGGAGTGGTTCAGGTCCTACCTTTCAGACAGGTCTTTCTCTGTCAGGCTGGGGGA
>JAQMCX010000377.1:0-12099 GCA_029814765.1 Acanthurus leucopareius | reverse complement strand
TGTGAGGAAAATAAGCAATCTTAAACAAAGTCCTTCCCACTATATTCAAGCAGCGCTTTGATTAGGCCCATAAAATCCAGCCTGATTGAACCGAAGACTGAATAAATTCTGTCTGAACCCGATCCATGCCTGAAACATGGCACTTGTTTTAGGGTGAAACTTCAGTTTCAGTTATTTATTATATGTAAAACTTATAAAAAAATCATTTGTGTGTTAGTTTAGAAAATCACAATGGTAAAAAACTTTCAGTGGACTATTAAGTGAACTACCAAAAAGCTAAAAAAAAACCCAAAACATACTTTTATTTTTAAAAATTGATCAATTAAAACCTGTGTAATGCACTTTGACTTACCCTGTGAATTAGTTTTGAACTTTTTCATTTTTGAAATCATTAATAGTTTGCAAGTTCTTTGTTGTACTTATAAAGAAAACAAAGAATTCCTTAGAATCATTAATTACCAAAAACTGTATCTCCCAAACTTAAAGACATTTTAACAGCCACCACAGATAATGTAAGCTGTATAAATGCGTTTTATAAATTCTAAAGGCTTTTTTTTACAATAGTTTGAATGCATATTTAATGATTATTGTATCAGTTTATTTTTATGACCTATTGAGTGCACAACTAGATTGAGATGAATAACAAAAGTATGTGAATTAGAATGTCAGTAATTGAGTCAATAATGTGATAATTTAAAAAAATTCTTTAAGCGACAGGCAGTAGTTAGGACATTGTAATAAAGTCCAGAAATAATGCCTGGTGATTTTTTTTTATCTAGTAACTCATTGATTACCATTTGATATAGATGGTTAGATGTTTGGTTTTTTTTTTGGCTGTTCCCAGTAAAGTGTGTATCCATCTTAATATTTCTTGCATGATTCCATATTTTAAAAATGACACTTAGATTCAGTAATTACAAAATAATAACAACATTAATAATGAAAATCTTTACTTTCTCTCATGGCAGTTTCATAATGTGGTGTATAAATAATTAATGTGCTTCCTTAATTTTAGGTTACTCCCTTTTGCCATGTTTCATTTTAATTAATTTTTTAAAACTCAGTGTTAAATGTTCTTTTAAAGTAGTTTGTATTGTTGTTTTGTTCATCTGCTGTTTTGTTTTCTGTAAAACACTGCGTAACCTTGAAGGGTAATGGCTATACAAATTAACTTAATTATAATAACTAATACTCTATATGATGATAATAATCTTTACAAAACCATAATTCAGGACAAAAAGACACACAGACTGTCCAAAATATCTATATTTTCTTATATTCTTAGTGTGATTGAACTGCCCTCATATATATATATTTTTATTTTTACTGACCAGAAGCATTCAAACGGGACACAAAATACATACAAAACTCTGTGCTGTAATTTAATGAAGCAGTATGCAAATTCCTGTCTGACAGTGTGATGTTCAGGTTGGTTGGACTGTCAGTGGATTTAGATTGGCTGAATGGGTCAGTGGACAGGTGGGCTGGACATCAGATTGGTCGTCAGATCAGTGCTGTGAGTGGTGGTGCACTTGACCCGCAGATCTGTATCTGATACAGGTTTTCTGTTAGTGTGCGTGTGCATGTGTGTGTGTTAAAGGCTCCTGGTTAACCTGATCCAGAAACAGGATCTCTCTCTCTCTCTGCATGTCCACTAGACCAGCAGTTTGTTTGCCTGACCGCCAAAGGTCAGTGCTGAAGTCAGGGTAAGAACAATGAGGGAGGAAGGCTTTGCTCGAGGGTAAATGTGTGTAGATATGTGTTTTTACATTTCTGCTAAACACTCATCTTACTATACAATGTATCTAGCTTTAGAGCGCCCGGCCCTGGTTGTGTCAGTGTAGAGGAGCGCAGGAGTTTGCTGACTTATTACTCTGCAGTGATCTTGTCACTAATTGCCACATCTAAATTCAGTGTGACTGAGTGTTCCTGTTCTCCTTGCAAGGCCTGCGGGCCAATCATGTCAACGGAAACTCTGAAATATTAAACACCTTGAGCTGCTCCATAAGTATCGGAGATACTCTTACCTTTGCATTAACAACGCTTAAGAATACTTGGTGTAATAAGACAAAGTGGATAATGGAAAAGCAATTCTCGAAACATGAGTGATCTCACAACATTAATGCCCATAGTTTCTTCTTACCTGACATCTAGCATTAACATCATACTGAGATATTAAATCAAGCACTTTGCTGCAGCATATCAGAAACATTCCGGGTATTTCCTCTGCCGTGTGGGGATGTTTCATTTAAAAATGTTTGGTTGATGCTTCATCTTGTGTTGCCACAGGAATGCACATACCACAGATGGTATGTTGGCCATATTAAAGCGCATACCACTGAGGCCGTGAGGCAGACGACTCGGACGGGTCAAACAGCCCGACTGACCCTCCCGAGCCGCCGAGAATAAGCTTTACCGTTTCCCCAGCGACCCCACAGCAACAGTGAGAGGTCCCAGCAATGTTTGGCTTCGGGATGTCGCAGCTGAAGACCTTTTGACAGGGATGTCTCAACCTATGCGTTTACTTTATGTTTAGTCTGAGGTTTTGTTTGTTTGTTTGTAGATATTATGCTTCATTTCTAAATTTTAAAGAAATTCAGATGCAATTTCAGTTTTGTTTAAAAGATATTGCAAAATATTTATTTTAGGTGTATTTAATTAAAACCACGTATTCATAACATCTGTGCTCATGTCCACATCTATGCCCAAAGTGATTTTTCCAAACTCCAAAAAAGGTAAAAAAAATATTTTTCCTTTAATTGCATGTAATGTATCTGTCTGGATAGTTCAAATTTTTTGAGAGAACATATTGCATGGCATATTTTCACAGAAAATCATAATCTTAACTGTCTGAGAAAAAAATAATAAATTAAATATTTATTTTATTCATTAAAATTACTGTAAAAATAAAGTTTGGCACCTAAAGAAACACACAGTTTGGCTGTGGTTCGTCATGTCTGCAGTAAACAACATAGGTTTAGGTAGAAGCACTACATTCCTTGTTTTTTATGAATAGTTGCATCGGCTACTAAACTCTACACCATTCAAGCAACATTTTTTAATTTTACACAATAACCAAATTTTCAGGGTTTTTTTATTAGCTCCAAATTAGCAAAGATAAAACTCCGAGATTGAATCAGTGTGATATATAGGTTCATCTTATTGGCCATACAAAGGATTTTTTTGATAAAACAAAAAAGTGGAAAAAAGCTGTCACTTTCTCATGCCTCTGGGCTGACTGGTCTGGTGACCCAGTCAGGTCTGGAGACAAACACCAGCTCCAGAATGATGACGCATCATCCTGCATGACAGACCCAAAATGCTGCAGTGTCAGCCAGCGGACAATGGTCCTGCTGCTTGGGGGCTGGCTCTGTCTTTGTCCCGCTCTGGTTAAGCAGACTTAGGGATAATTCCGCTGATAATTCATGGGACCGGCGGCTCAGCCTCTCCCACCGGGAGATCTGATTCCCCCCCTCTGCCTGGAGCCATGGCCTGCCGGGAGCTTTTCTCCCGCCTCCCCAGGAGCACAGCCTCGGACATGGCAGCCGGAGCCACGGCAACAGTCCATGAGGCTAAGCCCACCAGTCCTGGTTGCCAGGCGCTAAGATGCACACCCGCCACGCTAGGAGTATGTGTCTGAGTGGCCAGGACAGGGGGAGGAGGAGGAGAGGGGAGAAGTCAGGTTGGCAGTTCCTTTGAGTGACAGCTCGACTCAGCAACATTCCCCGCGTCAACCAAGCTTTTTTTTTCTCATGGAGTCCCTTCTTACTGAGGTGTGAGGAGTTCTCAAGTGTCTTAGCTTATACTCAAGCCCTGTCCGGGCAGACAAAAGCATTATTCTCTTTTATTTACTGAGCTCTCACCATTTCTTCTCTGTTTCCTCCTTTGTTACACCCCTCAACCCCCTCACTCGGCTCTCCAGTCTGTTTGCAGTACGTTGTAGGTGCTGTGCGGAGGCCATCTCTCCCGCAGAGCTAGTAATGCGTGCGGGGGCCGCTGTGTTCCACCTGCACTGCTTCACCTGCAGCGTTTGTTCCTGCCACCTGAAGACTGGAGACCGCTGCGTCCTCAGGGAGGGACGGCTACTGTGTGCCAGAGAAGACTACCACCAGTGTCTGGCCAGCCCGACCTCCTCCGACACAGGTACAAGCTGTGCACACAGTGTACAGTTGTGCTCTCCTGTTTGTACACACTGTGTAGAAATGGACCCAATACCAGTGAAATACTGGGTCACACTTTCCTTGTAAAAATGGGTATAAAACCTCCTCAGACAAAAGGTTGTTTTGACCCAGTTTTTTGTATTATTTTTAAACTACTGTTTTTTACCCAGACAAATAAGAAATAAGTTATGGTTCCAAACTGTTATAATCTGCTCTCCTTCTAAACTTGCATGTCACCATTTGTCACTGATAGTTAAAATTTTTTGTATCTATTGTTTTCAATTCAAATACATGCCACTTGGTACAATTGTTTATATTGAGTCAGAATAATTACATTTTGGGTTGGGTAAATAACTTAACAATGAAAAAGAAAAGTAACTCTCACAGAGGGTCAAAAACAAGGTTCCTGCAACAATGCACACAATGTGGTACGGTGTCAGATATCGACACAGGTGCTTTATTTTCCTCATTGTCACTACTTATTATTAAATTCAAATACTCAAAGGGCATTCAATCACTCTAAATTGTTAAAAAGCATTCTGGTAAATTAAGGCAACCTGCTTTAGTTCAGTTTAGTTTTGGGGCTGTCTAAGGAAAGAGGATCAATTGAAAAACTAAACTTTACAAAACTCAAAATAACTATTTGCAAAAGATGCATAAAATCTCTCAGATTTATGACATGAACCATCCTTTTTTATGCCTCTCATCATTTGTCTTGGTCTTTAAAAGTCTTGTGGATGGATAAAAATTCTACCTTCAATTATGTCTGATCTTTAGGTAAAAGTGATGATGAAGAAGAAGAGGAGGAGGAAGAAACTGGGAGAGTCACAGGCAGACGAGTCAGAACAGAAGATCTAGAGAGCAAACGTCCTAAAAGGCCGCGCACTATCCTCACCACTCAACAGAGACGAACCTTTAAAGCCTCCTTTGAGGTGTCTTCCAAGCCTTGCCGGAAGGTAAAGTGTTTATTCTGTGTTTATTCTAGTCTGGAGGTGGTGTAGACCAATGCATGAAAACAGAGAGCTGTAGTCTGCAGCCCTCTGTAAAGCGTGACATAGACTGCGTAGCACAAAGTATGTTTGCAGTGAGAGCAAAAAAAAACCCCAACTAATTATAACTGCTTTTCTGTTAACATCCTTACTGCAATTCCTCCTAAACAATTGGGATAAAACATAGGATACTCCTAGAGATTATCATGCAGGAGTTAAAAAAATTAATATGAAGTGCAGTTTTTATATGTTAACAAAATTAAAGTCATTTTTATGGTTTTTATATAAGTTAACCTGAAAGAGTTTACTCTTCTTCTTCAAAATGTGGACAGAAAATCATAAAATCATGTTATTTTGCTTTATAGAAAGAAAGGAATAACTCGTCAATATAAAAAAGGGAGAAGTTAGCCCAGAAGTGCAGCAGAATCTCAGCTATCTATTGTATATAGTAGTGCTGTAATGCTATTGACAAATGAGTAGAAATATTTAAGCCATGATAACAATTAAAACTAAACTTAAAAATGTGAAAGTTTCTACATTTAAAAGTCATCTGTCATTTCCTTAAAACATAAATATTTTGTCCTTTCTTCTTTGTTTGAGGAGATTCTGTGTTACCGCTTATTTAACCTTCAAGTGACCTTTTCTCTGTTTCTGTTTGTCTATTTTTTACCCTCCCTTTCTTACTTTGTCCTTACCCTTGAATCTTGATCTAAGGTAAGGGAGACCTTGGCAGCAGAGACTGGCCTGAGCGTCCGGGTTGTGCAGGTCTGGTTCCAGAACCAAAGAGCCAAAGTAATACAAAGTACACACACACACTCTGTCTCTCTCTCTCTCTCTCTCTCACACACACACATTTTTATGCACTACTAATAAAAGGCCTCTTTCTACACCGTGTTTGTATGCCAGAATGGAAATCAGCCTGGTTATCTCTTCATACAGGAAACTGATGACATCTCACTGCCAGATCACTGTAGATTAAACCCCATATTTCCTCAAGAAGTGGGCTCGTGTGTGGCTTCCCTTCTCCACTGAAAGATGTCCTTTACCTCACTGTTAATACTTTGCAATTGAGGGAACACACTTGTATGCCTGGGTGGCAGAGGGACTGTGAAGTGAGGAAAATGCTTTACACTGTATGTGAGCTTTTTGTCTGCTGGTGAATGTTTTTAGATGAAGAAACTGGCCAGAAGACAGCAGCAGCAGCAGCAGCAGGAGCAGCAGCAGCAGCAGACTCAGGAGCAGCATGAGCACCCATCACATCACACAGGTATCGCAGTGTAGGGAAATGTTTTAATAAATAGCTTATTGCTCCTTCATGACATGACAGGATATGTTAGATTTGCCTCATCCTTTCCTATAATAAGAAATTAATTTAGAAAAAGAAAAATGCAATGCTCCAAGATATTTAACATCATTTAATAGAAGTAAAAGCAGTTTTAAAAAAAATGCAGACAATTAAGTGATTAAAAAGCGAGGACAGGTTAGTTTGAATACCAGTCAGAACTGTATCACTTTAAAAATTATTTAATAAAGTTTTGAGATACATGCAAGTTTTAAAGGAGACAAAGTCAGTAAGCATTTAAATGAGCAAAGTTGTTGTAGCAACATTAAGTAATAAAGGTTCAGTAGAAGTTATGACTGTAACAGCTGTAAACACTGTCCACTGTGGGTCTTCTGTATCCAATAGCGCCCTCCCATGGCGGTTTGACCTCTGAGATGGAGCGTCTGGGGTCCTCCTATGCCCACATTCAGCAGCAGCAGCAGCAGCAGCAGCAGCAGATGGGACTCACCACACTGGAGCAGCAGGACTATGACATGGACCCCTTCAGACAGGGCCTGACCCCTCCTCAGATGCCAGGGGATCACATGCATCCCTATGGTAACGACCGCAGTGCTGACCAGGCATGATGAAAAATTACATGCTAAAGGAATTTCTATGTAGAGCTTCTGTGATTAAAGTAATTAGCAAAAATAAAACAAACATTTTAAAATTATGTATAATTAATTATTTTTGGTAATACTCAAAAGCTTTTTGTTTTGAGTTTGTTTTTTAAAAAAGTAGCTTGATTATTTTTCAAAATTCAGAGCCCAGTTGGTTTTAGCATCAAAGCAAGGCCTACCTGAGGCTCTGATCTGTATACTTTTGCTGTAGAATAACTTGGATTTCCTTTTTTAGTATGTGACCAAATGAAAGGTCTAAATGTTAAAACATTACATCAAAAATATAACTCAATGTTATAATGATATAATGATATTAATAATAATTTAATGTTCATCAAGCAGACATCCTTAAAGCGTGCTTGCATGGTAACAGTCTCCACATATCCATTGTTTGTGCAAATTAATTAAAAAGTCTCTTACAAATCCTCCAGATTACAACTTAATAGTCTTTGATAAGTGTCTCATCAAAAAACTTGAGTAATAAAAAAGTCCTAAATAAGGCTTCACTATAGTTATTTTTTCAATATAAACTCTTCATCCTTCCACAGATGCTATTATGCTGTTTTCACAGGCTGACTTAGGAGTAAAATTCATATAGTTCAGCTTTAAATCAAGCAGTGATCACATGATTTTTTTTTTTTCAGGTTTCAAGAGTCTGTATGGTGATATGGACAGAGACTCTTTGTGTCATGTGGCTGACACTGACTGCTTGTCCCTGGGTGACTCCTCTCTGCTCACCCCCATTGACCGCCTTTACTCCATGCAGGACTCTTACTTCACCTCCTGAGGGTGGAGATCAAACTCCTTCACTCTGCATCGGTCTCTGGTCTCATCATTTGTCTGTACGGTGCACAGAGGTGGTTGAAGAAGCAAAATAACCACCAAGGGGATGTGGGTACACTGTGATATCATGCAATACATCATGTACACTTCCATATTAACACAGTTACACTACTGCCTCTTATGCATTACAATCCCACTGTACAACAAAGGCTCCTGTGTATGCACGATACTGTCAGACCTCTCCCACTATGTTTGAATGTTAGATTATGAGATTATATCTGCATCTCCTAATGTAAATAGCTGTTTGGCCGTGTATTTGTATTTATTCTCACAATATGTGTGTTCTATTTATCTCAAAAATCAACAATGATCAATAAATGATACAGCGAATATTCACTATGATGTGTGAGGCACAGTGAGAGTAAAGCACAGGCTGATTTATGATGGAGATGGGGGCAATTATGCTGAGGCTTAGACCCAGGTCAGTCCATCCTCGGTGCTTATCGGTCCAATCTAGGTGACAGGTCAGCGAGGCATCTTCCCCTGGCTGTTAGGTGGATCATCAGATTGTAAACTGCTGGGCTATGACAGCTGTATGGGTCAGTGGCAGGTGAGCATCACATCCACGCCGCCATCATCAACGCTCACATTGTGCTCCTCGCGGTCAAAGGCCCTCTCTGCATTTTTCTGCCTTTTCCTTCCTCCAGTCATAGAGAATGGGAGTTGGGGGGGGGACCACCCAGGCATTGTGCCCAGCTGGAATGTACCAAACTGGGAGAGGGAGGTCGAGAAACCCCAAAGAAAGGACTCTAGACAACGGAGGGGCTGAAAGCTGTGCAGATGAGAATGCTCAGGGTGACACAGAGATATGAAGCCCAACTGTATGTGGTGCCTCCTTGCCCCAGCCATGAACCCTCTCCTGGACCCATCTCATATTTCCCACTATGAAATCAGACCTTGCAAAGTAGAGAACGCAAGTCAATGGTCAGGAACAATCTAACTGTCTGTCACCATGGTATGCTACTGCCAACCAGAGCAAAAGAAGTGTGCAGCAGAGTTTATTGAGTGAGTGTTTCTTTGAGTCTGCCTTTGTATCTGTGTCTGTATCTGATCTAAGTATCTGGCATGTGCATGTGAGCATGCAAATGTGTTAGGAGGAACAACACTCTTTGTGTTAAGTATCATAATGCATTTCCTTGTATTTTTAGAGGAGGATGAGGGAAGAGAGGCAAACTTAAATATCAGGGAAGGAAGCCAAGGTGGTCACCTGCGGGGCTATTTCCCTTCTCATGTGCGAGTCTGTGCACAGTTGGCACGTGTATATGGTTGCCAGCAGCAGTGGGTGGGACGAGAAAAATAATCAAACCGTGATCATACGGTCACAGCAGGTAGCAATAACCTCATTATTATTGTGACGGTAGCCAAACAGTTCCCTGTCAACAGTTTGGTTATTTATTGCACTCTTCATGCCAACCACAGGCCACAAACCCTCTGTCTTTTAACCGCTATAATTGGCTTCATGCTGTTGCAGCGCCAAGACAGATGCACACACTTTGCTGAAGATACTCCACTGGCCATTTGCAGCACATGTTAAAAGTCTGGGGGCACGGAGAGGATTCTATACAGCAGATAAAGACATTTCAAATTCAAATTAGACAAACTGGTAAGTACAAGATGTAAATAATCTTTAACATAAAACTCTTTTATATGACAATGGCAAGCTTAAAAGTTTTCTGCCACTTCCTCAATTGATTCCACAGTAGAAGTTCATATGTGAGAGGTCAAATGTGGGTAAACTGAGCTTCTGAAGGGGGCACCAGAAAGAAACCAAATGACAGCGGACATTGATTAAAGTATACCATCACCATCACTTATGCGCTGCATTGTGTAGGTTTTATTAAATAAAATTTAAAAATGAAAAAGTGGATGATTTCACTGACTTTGTTTAGTCACATCTCTTGTCCTGACAGACACACAAATACACACTTGTCCTGACAGACACACTCACACACACACACAGACAATAACGATAAAATAAAAAGAGGTGGATTGAAAAACTGTCGAAAGTTTATTCACAACTAATATACTAGTAAGGATACATAGAAAAGCTGCACACAAACTTCACTTTGTGTATCATGTATTATTTGTGTATTCTGATTTGAGTTCTTTACTAACAAAATGTAAACAAATTCATGCAAAATTTGAAAGATTATTAACATCTCAAAGGGTATTCTCTGACAAAATAACTACCAAGCTTCAAATAAAGCTTCAAATAACAATAAAAAACATTAAGTTTTAGTATTTGAAAACATTTTTGCAGCGATAAAGTTTAAGAAAACAACAGCAACAATTAAAATTCAAATGCTGGATTCTCCCTCTCTTCCCATTGTGGTGCATCACACATGATTGCATCTCCTGTAAAGATCAGAAATAAGCATCAGTACGCTGCGAGTGTTCCAACATACTGTATGTGTGAAACTGCAATGCATCATCACAGTAGGCCTCACCTCTTTTCTTAAGTTTAGTCATAATCAAGAAAACCAGTCCAATCAGAACAAGTGGAACAACAACAGAGGCTGCCCCCACACCTGTGTACATCAGCATGGCAGTGCCCAACGGCGTGTCCTCTGCTGGAAAAATATTCTTAGTTAGCATCCTCACATTTTTAATTAAGGTGGTGAACATGGTAAACATTATATCTGTTTCATACTAGCATATTAGCATGTAAAAAAAAAATCAATTTACCTGTGCAGGTAGGCAGGCTGTCACTCCAAAGCCCAGTGGAGGAGCAAACCAGCACCTCTGTCCCATTCAGGGAGAATCCCTCTTCACAAGTGAAAAGACACTGGGTGCCAAAGCTGTAGGTCCCCAGAGGGTGGGAGCAGTTCATAGACAGAGGTAAAAACAAGGTGCTAATGGCTTCACATTGTACCGCTGAGATGTAGGAAGGAGATAAAAATAAACTGTTTGAGCACGACAACAGAAAGATAAAACTAGTAAGCTGAATGTAATCCTGCTGGGCACTCACGCAGGCAGCTTGGTAGATCCTGGCTCCAGTGACCAGAGCTGTCGCATGTCATAGTTGATGTTCCTCTCAGCCAGAAACCCTCATTACATTCAAAGTCACACTGGGAGCCATAGCCGAAAGGGGAGTGTGGATGGCTACAGTTCATCTTCCCATGTTGTGGAGCCTTGGCCAGTAGGGGGCATGAGTGTGCTGCAGATAAAATTGAACAAAACCATGATCAACAGCTTCAGAAAAAAGAGCGATGTTTCCCTTAAAGTCTAACTAACCATTTCGTTGATTACATGTCATGTAAAAGACAGTAGGTGGTGGTTCATTAATGGTTTATTAGGTTTATTGGTTGAAAAAAATAATCTCTAAAACCCAATTTTAAAATCGTATTGAAATTAGCACTGGACAAGGCTAAATATAAGCCAAGTGCAGCTCTAAATTTCATTTAAAAAATAAGGAGTTGTTACCCAGACAGTTTGGTATTTCTGTACTCCATTTGCCCAGAGAGGTGCACTTTGTGTCAGCCGTCCCATTCAGGACAAAACCCTCCTCACAGGCTGATCTGCATCGAGACCCAAAGCTGAACTTTTCATTTGGATCAGAGCAGGATAAAGAGCCATGAAGGGGAGAGTTCAGAGTGGAGCATCTTTTAGCTGGTGTGTTAACAGGTAAAAAGAAAGAGCAAAAAAAAAAAATTAAGCTTTACATGATTAAGAGTTCGAGTCAAGTCTTTTAAACCATTTAATTCAGAGCTCTTCTATGGATTTTAGTGTGACATGAAACAAAGAGGAATGCTTTACCCGAGCAATGTGAGATTTCTGAGCTCCACGTGCCCTGAGATGTGCACTCTGTGTTAGTGGTCCCATTTTGGACAAAACCCTCCTCACATATTATGTTGCACTGAGAACCAAAACTGAGCTCGCCATGAGGAGTTGCACAGCATTGGATCAGACTATCCCATAATATAGCTACTCTAGAGGGTTTTACCTTAGCCTCCAGTACCACCGTTAGAAAATCTGGGAGTTATTTTTGATCAGGATATGTCCTTTAACTTTCATATTAAACAAATCTCAAGGACTGCCTTCTTTCACCTCCATAACATAGCAAAAATCAGGCATATCATATCACAAAAGGATGCAGAAAAATTAGTCCATGCTTTCGTTACCTCCAGACTGGACTACTGCAACTCCTTACTATCGGGGTGCACCAT
>JAQMCX010000376.1:0-12210 GCA_029814765.1 Acanthurus leucopareius | reverse complement strand
TTGTGTTGGATGTGTCGTATGTGTTGGATGTGTTGGATGTGTGTTGGATGTGTCGGATGTGTGTCGGATGTGTGTCGGATGTGTGTCGGATGTGTCGGATGTGTGTCGGATGTGTGTTGGATGTGTGTTGGATGTGTGTCGGATGTGTGTCGGATGTGTTGGATGTGTGTTGGATGTGTCTGATTTGTTGGATGTGTATTGGATGCGACGGACGTGTCTCTGCTGTTAACGCCGTGTCTCGCTGCAGGTGTCTCTGGACTACAGTCGAGAGGAGAAGGTGAACCATGAGGAGGTTCTTCAGATCAGTAAGATGCGAGCGGAGGTTTTGCAGAAACTCGTCACCATCCTGATTTCTCGCTGCCAGCAGCAGAACATTAACACTCACTGATGGACGGACGCAGCCTGCGAGAAGTCGACCGTCGCTGTCGAATGTCCGAGCGTCAGGATCCTCTGACCGTCGTCTCTTCTGTTACTTTATGAAATGAGTCTGTACGTTTCTGCTGTTTGGTCTGAATTCACGATAAAACCGTCCTTTAAATGCCTGGAGACTGATGACTAACAGTGTCATTTTTTTTAGAGATCACAGAGACAATGAACAATTAAAAAATGTATAAATTTTCTCAAGAACATTTGATTGTGACCAACAGCAACCCCCCCCGAGAAATTCAAATGTCACATTCATCAAACACAGAAAAGAATCTTCAACCGCAGAGATGAAAACATTGTGAAGCGTAAAAACTGTAAGATGTGTGATTTGACCTGGAAACGACCTCATTCGGGTTTTCTTGCTTTCAGATCTTTCAGATCTGTGAACCGCTGAAGGTAACTTGCTCAGTTTTCACAGAGAGTGAAGCATTATTTGAAAACCTACTTTGATAATAACTTTAACGACATATAACTCCCATTTATTTATCATACATGCCGCCAGCTTCATATTCTACTTTTTTGCTCGCCACGTCATGTGGTTCAGTTTTAGATAATCGCAGCCTTTTTCCTCTCATATTTAAACAATATTTCAGTGTCATTTATGAGTAAACAGGAATAAATGGCAAATAATTAGTTATTTGTTCATCATATTATTTATTTGGCTTGCTGACACAAAAAGCTCGGACACTGGACTTTGTGAAGCATCGCGAACATTTTGCAGCAGGGGTTAGGGTTAGCTTGCTTGCTAAGCTAGCAGCTGCTCTGTGTTTTGTACATTTATCTGTCTGATTTAACTGATTTTGCAGTGAGTTTGCTGACGGACGTTGCTTCACTGTTTTGTGCTCTCCAGTAACTTTTAGACGGAAACGTTTCTTTCTTGTATTTTTATGTTTGTGATGATTCTAAAACCCACTTCACAATGCAGTTTTCTAGGTTTGTAAAAGCATCTCGCCTCTGCTGACGCAGTGCGGGTCCATCACAGGCTCTCAGGCTGCGATCGGTAGCAGACTGTTTAATATTCAGTCCTCTGTTTCTGTGTCAGCTCACAAAAATAAGGAGCCAGATGCAGACGTGGGGACCAGGCAGGTCAATAAGAAAATAAGAAAATACAAAATCCAGGACATGAAAAACTAAGAAAAGCAAAAAAAGTCCAAAAAAAGTAACAGGTAACAAAACAGGGAGACAGAAGGGAAAAGTAAATGAACCACAAACTGGGAAACACAAGGAACTTGTGTTTTCTTAAGTCTTTTTTAGCTCCTGAAGGTCACTGTCATGTGACCCTCTTGACCATCTGCTTCATGATGACTGACAGGTAAACAGGCCTTCTGATTGGCCGGCTGTTCTGCTTCATAACCAGGTGAAGAGGGCGCAGAGCCAACTTCCTGTTTGTGTTGTACAGGTGTGATTGACAGCAGATGGAGAGCAGGAACAAAACATGTTGTGACAGACACGATGAAGGAGGAGAGGATGAGCTCCTGCTTCTCCTCCTCTTCCATCTGCAGCGACGTCACTTTTCATTTGTCAAGTAAAACAGTTTTAACACAAAGTCAAACTGTTTCTGTCTCGCTCAGATGTCACTCGCGTTCTGGACTCATAGTTTGATAAAAAGTTTAGTGAAGATGAGGAGGCCAGAACTGTCTGTTATCAATCAAGATCTTTAGAAAATTTTGGAAATCTGGTGAACAGTCAACGTTGAACGAAGCAAACAGGAAGTTTGTTCAATCAGTCAAATTCTCGTTGTTGTTCCAAAAACCTGAGAAAGATTTTAACCTCAAGAGAAAAAACATGAAGAAACAGCTTCTGTTCAAAAGCTTCAGTTATGTGATTACATACTGCACACACACACGCACACACACACACACTGACACACACTGACACACACACACACACACACACACTCTCACACTCACACACTCATGCTCAGGTGGTGTGACCTCTGTGTGTGTTCATGCTGAGTTTCTCTGCAGTCTTTGACTCTCGGTGATGAATCCTGCTGCGAGTCCAGGTTTTTATTTTCTCCTCTGAGAAGAGAGAGTCAGACTGCACAGGACACATCCACAGCTTCCCAGTCCGCTCCCAGTCCGCTCCCAGTCTGCTCCCAGTCTGCTCCCAGTCCGCTCCCAGTCTGCTCCCAGTCTGCTCCCAGTCCGCTCCCAGTCTGCTCCCAGTCTGCTCCCGGTCCGCTCCCAGTCTGCTCCCAGTCTGCTCTCAGTCTGCTCTCAGTCTGCTCTCAGTCTGCTCCCAGTCTGCTCCCAGTCTGCTCCCAGTATGGCTCATTCCCTCCTGCAAGCGGTGGAGATCTCTGCGACTCAGTTTCTGGACATTTTTCAACACTATGACAGTGACGGTAAACCTGCAGCGGCTCTGTCTCTCGATGACCTCAGCGGATAATCTCACCTGTGAACACCTGCTTTGTGATGTCAGGTAGAGGTTGTGATGTCACTGCTTTCTGTTATTTCAGGAAATGGTTTCATTGAAGGAAAAGAGCTTCAGAGTTTCATAAGAGAGCTGACGGACGCTCGACAGCAGGCAGGACTGGTGAGTTCCCCTTGTAACCTGCTCACCTGTTCGCCTGTTCACACCTTTACCTGTTCACCTGTTCACTCCTTTACCTGTTCGCCTGTTCACACCTTTACCTGTTCACCTGTTCACACCTTTACCTGTTCGCCTGTTCACTCCTTTACCTGTTCACCTGTTCACTCCTTTACCTGTTCACCTGTTCACTCCTTTACCTGTTCGCCTGACTTCATGAGCTAAAACAGTCGGTCATTTAATCAATTATTAATCAACAAAAATTTACTAAAATGACAACCAAAAAAATATTGTTTTTTTCTTTTTTACTCAGACAGACAGTCAGACAGGCAGTCAGATGGACAGACAGGCAGTCAGATGGACAGACAGACAGTCAGACAGACGGACAGACGGACTGACTGATGACGAGTCTGGTTCGTGTCTGTTAGCAGGAGCAAAGCGCCTGACGATGAACGATCGTGATCACAGACTGACTGCAGTTTTTGTTTGTTGCAGGATTTGACTGATGACTTGAGACGGTTTGTGTCTGAATGTGAGACAAAGTCAGACAGACGGGTCGGACTGCTGGAGGTGAGTTTCTCTTTCTTTGGTGCCTGAAAGTTTGATCGTATTTCTGAACACACACACTGAAGAAATGATAAAACAACACTGACCTTTGACCTCTGTGTGTTTCCTCCAGCTGGTCCAGGTTTTACCCACAGAGGAGAACTTCCTGTTGTTCTTCAGACAGCAGCTCAGCTCCTGCTCACATTTCATACAGGTGAGTTCATGCAAACACATGAGATCATGTGACCCGCAGGTCTACAGCATGCGTGAAGTATGATCAGATGAATCACCTTCACGCTTTGCTCCACTTTCTTAGTGTTCATTCAGAAAACGGAGACAGCAGCAGCTGCCAGGCTGCGGCCATCTTTGCCTTCTGTCATGTGACTCTTGGTTTTGTCTGTTTTGACTGATTGCTGCCGTGTGTCACGTGACCATCTCTTCAGGTGTGGAGACGATATGATGCAGACCACAGTGGATACATTGAGGCAGACGAACTGAAGGTGAGAGGTGCATCCTGGGACGTGGGGGGCTTTGCTGGATTCATGCAGAGCAACATGCTAACATGATGCTATGCTAACCGTCCTGCAGGGTTTTCTGAAGGAGCTGCTGCTGAAAGCTCAGAGAAAATGTGACGATCATAAACTGGACGAGTACACAGCTGCCACTGTGAGAGCTGCAGCCGAGCATCGCAGTCACACTCATGATACTGTAGTAATACAGCGACAATACTGCAGTAATGATGCAATGGAACAGTAGTAGTACTGCTGGAGCACTGCAGCAGTGAAAGTTAGCAGTTTTGTTGTAGTTTCTCTGCAGTGGTACAGCAGTTTGAAGTATAAATGATCTGAATCTCTAATTTTCTGTTTACAGTTGAAGATTTTTGATTCAAACCGTGATGGAAAACTCTGTTTATCAGAAATGGCAAGGTGAGTCTAAACAGGTCCAAACTGGTTTGAACTGGTATAAATATGACTTTGAGTCCGTATCCATTAAAGGGTTCCTCTGGTTGTTCAGGTTGCTGCCTGATGACCAGAACTTCCTGCTCAAGTTTCAGGTGAGTCAAAGTGCTCAGGTACCAATCAGAAATCAGATGCTGGTGTCCAGAACTCTGTGTTTAAGTGTCCAAAAAACTACAACCTCCAGGCTGCATCGTTCTTATGACATAAGTTGTTCCTGCAGAGTAAAACCAGACAATAAAAGAGGCACAAAACTGTATAAAATCTTTGATGGAAACGTAGAAAATTTGCTTCATAAACACAATAATATCAGCTTTTACTCATTTTAATCAACAGAATTTAAATGTACTATTCTACAACAGTAATCTGACCACCTGTCTGTCCGACCACCTGTCTGTCCGACCACCTGTCTGTCTGACCCCCTGTCTGTCTGACCCCCTGTCTGTCCGACCACCTGTCTGTCTGAACCCCTGCCTGTCTGACCACCTGTCTGTCCGACCACCTGTCTGTCTGAACCCCTGTCTGTCTGACCCCCTGTCTGTCCGACCACCTGTCTGTCTGAACCCCTGTCTGCCTGACCCCCTGTCTGTCTGACCACCTGTCTATCTGAACCCCTGTCTGTCTGACCACCTATCTGTCTGACCCCCTGTCTGCCTGACCCCCTGTCTGTCCGACCACCTGTCTATCTGAACCCCTGTCTGTCTGACCACCTGTCTGTCTGACCACCTGTCTGTCTCTTAGAGAGTGAAGATGTCCAAACAGCAGTTCAGCAGGATCTTTGATGTCTATGATCAGGTTTGTGTCACAGATTTTCTCTCAGTTCTTGTTATTGATTTGTTCCGATAATCCAACAGTTTGTCCTGATGATGTCATGTGACGCAGGTCGTAAGCACTGAGGCTATAATGTTCATAGACATATATACGTAGGCGTCACATTGACTGTGGAAGGACGTGCCTAAAGAGCCGCCATCTTGGTACAGGGCTAGCAGAGGCAGAGGTGTATGGAGGTAAAGTTGCTCCACAATCTTAAAGTAGAATTATTCACTGAATTTTCGACCGATTTCCAAACGGTTTGATTTGTTAAAAACGTCACACATGTATGCTTGGATGTTTTAAAAATGATGGTTTTATTACCCAAATACAAATTATAATATTGTAAGACTGAAAATGGGATATGCTAATAATAACCAAATGTTTACTAGTGAAAACAGTTCTAAAGACATGTTTATAATGATTTATGATGTAGACATAATTTTAGTTTGTTCTTAGGTTATTACTGCACTTTTGTTTACAAATATCAGTTTACAGTAATGTTAATATGCTGATATGAGGTATTGCGCCTAGGGGGCACTGCTGTTGGGGGAGAGGAAAGAGGGGAGGGGAGAAGAAGAGAAGAGAAGAATGAATGGACTGTTCTTGGCGTCGGAGCTCACTAAAAGTTAATGAGAAAGCACTGAATCTGTGTTGGACTGATTTATTCCTTCACACACACCCACGTCGCTTACAATATTTTACTTGTATGTAACATGGTCACTCATTTATAACACCTTTTTATGGACATTTTTCTGTGTCTATTTTTAGTTTCACAACAAAGATTGTTCCTGGCATTGTTACGGTGACAAAGATCTTCAGTAAACAGACTTCAACTTACTACACGCCTGAGTCATCTTTCACTTTTCCAGCAACAAAGTGTTCAGCTATCTGTCACTCCGTGAAGCCACACATGCAGGGGACAGAATAGTCTATATTGTCTCTTCCACCATTCCCCATTCATCACTGAATCTCACTATCACCTTCTATTATTTGTCATCTTAATTCAACTCAGAATTGATCTTTTAATTAACATGTTTAAATTACACCAAGTCGTTGTCTTGGGTGTTTCATTGAAGTTGAGAACGGAGATAAATTTAATCGAGAATTCAGGTCTTTCAGGAAGCCTGTTTGACTGATGCAAAATCGTTAATTTGGTTGAACTATTAGCTGAGTCATTGGTAATAATAATTCATGTATTACTAATCTAATCAATCCATTTTATTGAATAATTTTCCTCTCTGGAGGTGGTACCCCAAACGAGTGTAAATTCATCTTGAATTTATCAACTCCACAGCCCACTACATTATGAAAGACTGACTAGTTTAATGTAGTTGTATGATGTTAAAGAACATACTCTTGCTGTTTATGTTTTACCATAAAACGATTCTTTACATGGGAATGAGTGTAAGTAGGCTGTAAATTATTTAAGACGAGGTAAGTTTATTTAACCTTAGGACTAATCACACTTTATTTTAAATCACACTTAATTATTCATTCACACCAAACTGTACATGCGCTTTCTATATGTAAGCAAAACAACACCACATCGTTTTAGAGACATTCTACTTGGAGTTTACGACATTTTTTTTTTTAAGAATTGGCATCACTCTCCATTTCAACTAGTGTTTTCCGTTTAAAAAAAAAAAGAGGTTTGACAAAAAAGCAATCCTGGCATTATTTATAATGACAAGAACATTTTAAGAATTGGCATCGCACTACATCTTTAATAGTTCAGCCAGAGCTGCACCAAACTCAAAAACGCATGGCAATGTTTACCTTTTCAAATGTCAGCACTGCAGTGGCACAGCTGATTGAAATTACTAAGCTCATTTGCCTGTGCTTCTAACATTAAATTGGGTCCTGGTGCCGTGCTACCGACAAAGTGCGTCTGCAGAGCTCATTCACTTCATACGCAGCTCTACAGCCAAACAGGATTCAATGGTAATTTGGATTAATCAGCTAAAATGATATGCAGAGCAATGACCAACCTATTTAGCGCAGACTTCACGGCTGTCTTCTCATTGACGAGATGATGGCATCCACTACAGATTCATTTCCAGGGCTCCATAGAATTTGGCAGGCTGTTGAGATTTTTTTTTTTTTTTTTTTTTTTTCTTATTTAGTTTTTTTTTTGTAGTACAAAACAAGCAAGGCCTTGAATAACTAGTATATAAAGTCTGGTACACACATGTGCTGAAACAGTATTAAAAAGATATAAATAAATAAATCAACAAACGTAAAACAACAAATAAAGTGCAGGAGTCTTATTCCAAAGAAGAAAATAAGTTGAATAAAGAAATAAATTGAAAGGGATTTTTGTCCGTTGTGACAAAATTGTGACCGCTCCCAAACAGTGAGAGATCATTTTTCCATGCGTTTATGTGAGGTCTTATCTTTAGAAACTTATACCTGTGAAATCAAGTAGTCAAGGTTTTTGTCCTTTATAAGTAGTCCAACTTTGTTTGCATTCAGGTTCATAGGGTGTAGCGATATATCCTCAGAGTGCAGCCAACTCTGAAAAGTCAACCAAAGTGGGACATAACCCAAATTCCCTTTTCCATCCAGGTCTCCAAAAACAATGACTTTCAATTTATCAGAATATCTATTGTTCCACAGAAGTATATTATGGGGTGTAAAATTGTGCTTGTACAATAATTTCCAGTAAAGGATAACTTGCTGAGAATATCACCAAAACCTTCATAATACTCTTTACCACTACAGTGGCTATTTCCTTCAGCTGGAATGGTGCTATCAATTAAATGGGATTAACATTAATGCCTGATGCTAGTTTATCGATTTATAAGTAGCACATGGATTTGGCGAGGTTTCAGCTCACCGTCCGAAGTTAGGTTTATATTGCTCAGTCACACCAGGGGCACTTCCGGCATGCCAGGGGCTTTGTCACGCCAGTCTCTGCTTGTGCTCCAAGGCTGCAGCTATGTAGTGATGGGATTTTGACAGGTTGTTAGAACAAATATCCCTGAGCAGAGTAGAAATCTGACAGCAGACATTTCACGAGCGAGCATGAGGCAACCTGAGTGTGAGGGCAGAGCTAAATCTTGAAAGCAACAATATAACTGAGTGCAAGCATACAGTTTAAGCAATTACCGAGAAAAACTAAGTGCAAGCTATTCAAATGAGAGCGCAGGGTTTTAGGGAAAATATAATAAAAACTGAGCATGAAATCAACAAATCACGCTCTCAAACTAATATGGCACACTCTTAAATAGAGATAGGAAAATAACTCCACAACTCCTTATCAGTTGGTGGCGGTAATGCCTCATTTTGTTGTTTGCCAATCTTCATAGGAAGATGACGAAGAAAAAGAAGACGAAGAAGAGAGCGTGTCCTTGCTTTGATCAAAATGGGGTATTCGGACGAACCAGAGGGCAAAGACTGCATTGAAAAGGCATGGATCACAACCAAACTGGCCACTGCCTTGGGTAAATATCAGCATAATAAATACAGTTGATCGAAGAGTGTCCGATCTGGCAGTGAATGTTAACCAGTTATATTGTTTAGTGTCAATATTTAAGCTAATGCTAACGCATTGAGCTATAAGGTTAGCCAAGGACTGATATGAAACAACCTGCCTTCAGGGACCAGCTCACAAAACAGTGCTCGTCTAAACAAATTTTGTTTTTCCATAATTGTGCAATTTGAATTCGGACGTGTCAAGGCAGTTAACCAGTTTTTTTTAGCTGTTTTGGTTAACAAGCTGGTTAACCAGTTAACCAGCTAGTTTTTTTTTAAATCCAAAAAGAGCTAGTATAAGTTCTTTGACCGCGGTTGTTCCTAGTTTAGAGTAACTAACTGCTGAGGTTAACAAAAAGATAATTACCAGGAGCCAGTATGTCTGCTCTAATTAATAGCACCTCTGTTTTGGTGACTGGTTGGTATTTTTCAAACCTGTTAAATACCTAGTATGTAAATTTAAGGGGCATCAATTGGTAACGCAGAAATTGAGTGTATCATTAACAATTAATATTTCATCAAAAAAATCCCCCAAATAACTGTTAACTGTCTGTGCAGGCGTATATTTAAAAAAAAACAAACATATTTGTTGTGTCTTTTCCTAATCACTTTTGACAGCCTCAATGGAAAACATAAAGAGGACAAAGGAAGGTGTAAAAAAAAAAAAAATTGATAAGGAGTTAAAAAGACAACTACAACGTTTAGAAAATGTGACTGCACCAACACACGGCAAGGCAATGATGCAAAGGCTGCTGCAACTGGCAATTTCTGTGTTTGTTTTGCTTGTTATTTTATTTTATAAGCAGTTATATACAAACAGCATGGCATGTGTACAGGTAGGCAAAACACACATAATTCTATGATATTAAGATAGAAAAAAAATGAGAATGAAAGAAGAAAGGAGGATCGAAAAGGACAAAAGAAAGGAGAAAGAAAGAGTCTGCATTCTTACAATGCTACACTAGAGGTTATCCAAAAGCTTCATTTCTTTATGTGCTCTGGAGACAGACTGAGCATGTTTCTTTTGCATTAGTTTGAAGTCACTGAGATGATTGTCCTGAAGGTCTCTTTTAAAGACCGTCAGTCTGCTTAAACCCTTCCCCTCATTGGAAGCCTGTGGCTCATAGGCTAAAGCAAAGAGGGAGGAACAGATTAGACTCTGCAGTCTGGGTCATCAATTGACACAATTAACCAATGCAATGGACCACCTTCACTGACCAACAAAGAAGTAAATGGTCAGATATATAAAACAATTATTGCAAAACTGAAAAATGCTTATAAAAAAATATGTTGGTTATTGAATAAAAGAATGTATCCACTGAATAAAAATACGACTTTAGATAGATATGTGTATAAAAAAAACTGGAATCAGTCAACTACTTTAACATAGCAGCAGATTGACCTAGGTATGTTCAAAGAGGCAGAAGAAGAAGAAAAATACATTGTTAGCAAAAGAAAATACTTTTAAAAATTTAGTCTGATTAAATCAACATCAAGAATAATCAAACAAAACAAATGATCATTAATTAACCAACAACTAAATACCAACAACAAACACACAGGTTCCGCACTCTGACAGATATTCAAAGTTTGTAATGCTGTGGTATCAAAAAATCCAAACTGTTATGTAACTAGTTTCCAGTGTTGGAAGAAGAGTAGAAACTGACGTAAGACACAAGTGCAAGCTGTTCTGAATGCTTCTTGAGAACCTCAGGCTCATATAATAAAGACACTCAACAGGAGACAGCTATGTAGTGGATATGTTTTGAAGTACTCTGGAATCCAAAGAAGAACACACATTTATCTTCTCAGCTGGATAAAGTCTTCATGAGTACCTAGGTTCCATGTTATTTTTAAGAATTTCAGAATAAAATATCTCAGTCTTGAAAAAACGTAATCATAGTAATTTCATAAACATAGTTTGTTTAAGAAAGTTGACAATTTTTATAGGGAGTTTACTGGAAATAAAATTACACCAAAGCAAGAATCTTGTAAATGTTTTGTAATTAACATATAAAAATAAAGCTAGATAAACTGTTCACCTTAATAGGTAAACACGACTGAAAATATTAGAAAAGGTCCCTTGTCAAAACAGTGGAAAAAGATTTGGATTTATTAACTCTTGTAAAAAAAAAAAAAAATTGATAGATTCTTTCATCTTTAGATTTTCTTGTCGTGCTTGAAAAATCTTTGTCAACTTTTTTTAACCTGTACATCATATCATATATCATATATCAGAATCATGTATGGTCAATATTTCAAAATTTTCTTTGTTTATATCAATAAATAGAATATGTAGTTTGTTGATAATTTGCTGATTTCAGTTTTTTAAAGTGTGTTTTTGTGTGTTTTCAGGCCTGGCCGGGACAGCCTATCACATGGCTGCATTTCAACCTGAATCTGTATTGGAAGCGGTGCAGAGGGCCACCACCGCAACTGTAACCATGGGTAATGTCACACTGTTGTTTTAAAATCCATGAATACACTATCAACTGGTTGGCAGTGTCATATTTCAGATTGTATAGTATAACTCTCAAGTCCCTCTGCCCAATGATGACATTAAAAAGTAAAGGAAACCTTGCAAATTCATTTCATTCTTCCAAGGAAACATTTTTTAGGAGCTCAAAAAATGTACTTGGTTTTGTCTTTGAAACCTAAATTAAAGGCCAACAGTGTTGCAACCTAGATAATAATTCAATATTATGGTAAGAATAATTCAAAGTAACTTTCAGGTAACGCCTGTCTTCAGAGAGTGATATTTGCAAATATGACTAAACGAAAAGTGAATAAAACTTCAAAACATTACCTCGTCCATAAACTTAATCAGACAGATTTTCATTGGCAACAGTGGCACCTTAACAATAAAATAAATGAATCCCAACATCACACGCTACTTCATGTCATTAACCTGCTTGACTATCAGTAATGAAAGCACAAGGTTAGAATTTGCAATCGTTACTAAGTCCTGTGGCCAGTTTCAGTTATTGCTTGTTTCATCGAGTTTGGAGGTCGATGGAGGTGAAGTCAAGTGACCTGGCTAGCAAAGAGCAATCTACATAACCTTTTAAGTCTGTGGTTGCTGGGGGGGCGCCGATCTGGATTTTTGGTGCTGATCTAGATTTTTGGTGCCGACCCTGATTACTGATTTTTTTTCCTTCAGGATCAGCCAATAACGATACCAATACCAATACTGATTTCTTTTTTTCTTTTTTCTTTTTTTTAAAGAAGAAAATTTTTACCCTTTGCTACTACAGTACTGGTACTGTTTGTCTCTTATTAGAATGGCCAGAACCGGCCCGACCCAAGGTGGCGCCCTAGGCGAGATTTTATTTGGCGCCCCCCCCCCCGAGTGGAGCACGCACGTAGGGAGTGGCGGCTCGAAAACGTTCGTCATGTCTTCTTACTATTGTAGGAGTTTTAAGTTCTTTGTTCAGACATAAGGTTTTCACCAAAGAACTTAAAA
>JAQMCX010000375.1:0-12235 GCA_029814765.1 Acanthurus leucopareius | reverse complement strand
TTTACTGTGGTTTTTAATTTTTGTTGTGGTTTTATTATTTAAAATCTATTTCCTTCTTTTTTTTTGGTATTTTTTTGGGGGGTGAATTAATTTAACAAAAAAAAAAAAAAAAAAAAAAAAAAAAACAGGAACAAAGTGGCTCATATACCAAAGTACACCTGCACACCTGAGTAAAGCCACTCCTTTCCCAGGACAGAGCGATGACTGAGCAGAGGAGAGAGGAAATATATCGAAACCCTGAACAATAATATTATTTCGACACTGATTCTGATTTTTTTTTTTTTTTTTTTTGGAGGACATCAGAGATTTGGGAGCTTAGCTGTTGTTTTGTATAATATATGCTGTTTTTGTTTACATTACAACTTTTCACACTGATCATTTTTTGTGATCTATATACCAAATGAAGATGTGGCCTATGAGAGTCATCATCCTCCTCCTGTTTTGCTATGGTGAGTACAGAGAGAACAACATGAATCTCTGCTTCTGTTAACAGAAGTTGATTAGACGCAGTCAAATACTTAATACCTAATACTTTTCTATTAAGTAATCCGATCAGGAGAAATGCATGGTATCACCATTGAATGAATCACAGATATATGTATCTGACAGAGGGTGACTCACTATCAATCAAAATGAAGGAGAGTCTCAGAACACAATTAGGACCTCGATCATTCATTTTAAATGATAGTGATCGATTGGAAATGTTATTTCATTTTAGAGTCTGCGGATTTAATATTGACCATATTATTGTACAGCTTATAAAAATGCTAATTTTAATGGATTACTTAGTGTGTAATTTTCAACTTTGTGTTTTTCACATCTTAAATAAACTACATGGACTATACTATTAAAAGGTCATAAGGAATGTATTAAAATAATTACTAAGGTGCATATGGCTCGGCAGCATGAAACTGTGTATTATGAATTAACTGTTCATGCTATAAGATACAGAGGATTATTGAGCTAGCACTGCAGGATGATGTTCTGTATGCCTTATTACGGCCTGTGAGATATTATTGTATTCATTCATTACTTCTTTATTTTCTTCATTTATACAAGAAAACAAAAAAATAATGAATAAAGTTAACAAGGTGCTATTTTTAGTTTCTGCCACAAGCACAAACAAAGTCCATCTTCAGATAATCTTCCTGGTTAGTTCCAGTTTAATTGTGCTGTAGAAACTGAGCGGATGTGCTTCTCTTCAGGATTTCACATATGAGTGGAGCTGCACAGGTGTTGATGATGGATGTTGAACAGCTTTGCAAGATGTGCTGTGATTGAAAATCTGGGCAGCAACATAAATAAATGAAATGTAATCCAAGTATCAAAGACTGTCAATGGTTCTTATTATAAAAAAGAAAAATGCCTTTACTTATTACTGATTTGCAATTTAGAACTAAGTACGAAAACAAAATAAATGAAAAAGAATAAATTATGTCATCAGGATACTGATTTAAAAAAAAAAAATAAACCAGGTTAAATGAGAACTAGGACAGAGGATTAGCAGCTGCCATAAATCATTCACATAGACTTTGCTCTTTTGCTTCTTTTCCAACAGCTTGTCTTTCAGCAAACAACCGGGGGGTGCGTTTCGTCTCTAAAAACTTTAACAACGTGCTGCACTGGGACCCTGCAGAGCCTGCCTCAGAAAATGCCTCCAACACCTACAGTGTCCGGTACTGGAGGTAACATCCTGATTAGGAATTATTATGACACCCTTTATTTCCTCTGCCCTTCTCTACCGTTTGTGTAACGCTGTATAGATCCGTGTGGAGAGGTGGGTCATGGCAGGAAAAAATGTGTTTGCGGGGTAAACAGTCCATAGTGTCAGTGTTTGAAGAATGGTAACAAATAAGTACATTGAGTGCAACACTGGCAACCAGATGGTCAGTGCTTCTATGCTGGGGTAATACACTACACACACACACATTTGATGTAAACACAATGTGGAACATATTATATTTAACTTAATGTTTTACGGTGATGGTGACATCTCATTCCAGACTATTTAAGGATAAGTGGTGATATTCAACAGATTTTTAAGTCAATCAATCACATGAAAAGACCAGAAAAACAGCTGAGAAATACTATCTTATCTCCACTGTAATGCAAAGACTACAAAGGAGGAAACACACTAAGGAGCCACAATGTCACAGTATTTTACATGTTCGCTCATTATTACCAACATAGACACTGAAGTTAATTTTGAGTGATCCTGCTACTTTTGTGATTTCTTTTTCTTTAGCTCAAATTTACAGTTTAAGTTGGAACAAATAGCTTTGGAGTTGAAAGTTACTGAAATTTTGAGAAAGTCCATATGGAGGGACTGACTGAGAAACTCTTCATTTTAGCCTTAAGACAGAAAATAGGCAGCTCTACCTTCAAGATATGGGAATTGTATGTTGCACGGAAGCAATTTGGAGTTTCATTTCTGGCTTTCCCCTGCAGCCTCTTATCTCTCTTCTAGAAACATCTTGTGGCTCTGTGTATTGTAAATGTATTGCTCAAGAACTTGCATAGAGCAGCTGAACTGTACTGTCCTGTTTCTGGGAATCAATTCAGCAGCTGACGGCTCACAGATGACAATAAAGAACAGCTTTAGTGCTTGTTGCCGGTCATTATTATGGCCTGCAGTCTGCTCTCCTGATTGAAAAGTAAAGAAACCCTCACAATGAACTTTCATGGTCTACAAGTGGAATTCTGTTCTTCTTTCTTTTCAATAGTCTTTACAAATGGCCTCAACAAAGAGAAAATGCCATTTTGTCTAATTACTAGCAACGCAGTCTCCCCAACAAATGTCCAGTGTCACCTCTGTCCTATTGACTTTTTGCCTCTTCACTGTCACCTGGAATTGCCAGAGTGACTCCCACCATAAAAACAGCTTCAGAGGAGTAATGGTTTTACTAGGCCCGTTCATTATGAGTTCCTCGTTAAAACAGGAATGTCTCCTGTAAAAAGGCGTTGCATGTTTAAAATACTGAATGGGTTCATTTTTGGCATGGTCAGGATGATCTTTGTGTGGTTATTCAGTGAGGTCATGTACTGCAAAGACCTGCCTCAGTGCCTGAATGTAGGTTATCAGAATTCAAGTCTTTGCTTGATAACAGCTATTCTTTTTTTTTTATAATAGACAATTGTAACAAATATCATTAGAAATGATAATTAAATCGGGACATTTTGGTTTTCATACAATATAACTGAACCTACAGTAACACACAGATGTGTCCGTGTGGTTTCACCATCAGTTTAATCATCACTCTATCTCCTTTTTAACAGTGATAAAGATGAGCAGCCATTTGAGAAAAAAGAAGCATGTCAGAAAACGACGGCTCTGTTCTGTGACCTGACTGATCAAACTCCATCCCTTCCTGATGTTCACTACTTCGCCGAAGTGTTGGTCAACGATCGCTTCCACGGCATGATCGATAAGAGATTTAAACCAATAGCAGACAGTAAGAATCACCATCCTCATTAGTGGATTTCTTTGTTTTCTCTGAGCCAGTTCTATTTATTCATTCATCTTTCTTTTCCCCTCTGAAGCAAGTTTAGGTCCACCAACCTTATCCAATCGCACAACAGCGAGATCTTTGGTTGTTGTTGCCACCTTGCCCTTGGGGCCAAAAGGAGTCCCCATAGCAGACACCATCGCCAGAAGCAACATGAGGCCCCGTGAAGATGCAGTTGCTTATTTCTTAAAAATCACCCAACCAGTGTGGGCTGCACGCGTGAGTTTGCATTCAAACAGTAGAGTATACTGACAAATATTCTTCTTCCAGTCATAGAATTGTACTCACCAACACACATGATATGATTTAATACATAAAGTAAAGCAAAAGTTGACTTGTGGTTTGACACAGGACTCAAATCTCAGTGTCTGAAAGTCCTGCGTTTGATCCTTTCATCCACCATGAAGTTCTCATCCAACCAGCTCTGTTGTTTTTTATACTTTTTCACCTGTTGAAAGGTGTAAATATCTGAGCAGCTGCCAAGGGATTTTCTTTTTCACTGGGAGCAAATCGGCACTCCTTTTTTTAATGACAAGAATTATCCATGTGACAGAAGCTCATTCATAATTTTACGGATGTGACCTTTAAACTGTAATATTATCGAGCAACTTTTTGACATCCACCTGCTCCCAGGTTCAACATTTCACTGAAAGTTGTTTTTTTTTTTTCTTTCTTGCTTATTTGTATTGAGCTAAAATGTTACTGGATTCTCTGGAGCTTTGTTGTTTATCAAAGCTTTACAACATGCAAATAACTAAACCAATCAAATATCATAAATTCGACCCACTGTGTCTGCAGGACTATGAAACCATGGGCAACCAAACTGGCCATTTTGTCATTAATTTAATGAACAACCAAACACAGTACTGTGGCTTTGTGATCTACAAGCCCAACTGTCCTGCAAAATGTCTCCAAGAGAGCGAGAAGGCCTTCTTCTGTGTCAAACTGCAAGGTGAGGTGATGAACACAACATCTTCTCTTCTCACACTTTGCAGAAGTGCAAAATATATTGATCAGCATGTTTGTATTTTGCAATAATTGCTAAAAAATACTTCAGTATCATAAGATGTGCCCAGTATTTCACACAAATTTCAGATGTGGGTGATTACCTTTTTCACAGGAAGCCTCTTCCTGTGTAATGTGGAAATTACTGTCCAGTTTTGAATGGATTACAATAATAAATAAGATCATTTGCATTTCTAAGAACTTGGATATAGGGAACAGATTTACATTCACAATATTTACAAAAACTTAATTTCACTCGAGGCTTTGAAGCTTTCAAAGACCCACATGCTGTGGAGAAAATGCATGAGGAAGACACTTAAAATGTAGCATTTTCTTTTTTATGTGAAGAAGTTTGTCCCCATCTCCTCTCAAGTGACTGCAGCTTCACAGTGGAAACTGTAAAGTTTGTATTAATAAATCAAGTCAGTTGGATATTAATCCATCCCTTTTTCACCTGCTGCATCTGCACCGAGCTCCTCTGTCACAGTATCACAGGAGGGCAGATGCTGTTTTTTTGCAATGAAATGGAAAACACAGATATTTGCCCCACTGTTCATATTGTGAATCCATGTGATTAAAATACTTGCTTGAACTGTTAAATGATAGTAAAGTTAAGTGAAGAGCCTTTCTGAGACAAATGGGTTGCGACCTCTCCCATCACTCATGTCGTCATACTGATGAGATAAGAGATTAGTTAAGAGTGTTTCCACTGTTATAACTGTTAATATTTACTTAACAACTGTATTGAACACGAGCTCACGCATTCCCTTCTTCCAAAGTACACTGACAGCCGTAGCTAAACTCTCCTTGAAAAGGGGGAAATCCACTTCTACAGGATGTTGTGCAGATTTCTGTTCAGATAACTTTCTGTTAACATTGTTTCATTCTTATTCAGAAGTGCCTATATGCCTCAACAGGCAAGTTTAAGCTTGTGTGTCACGCTGGGAATTTTTTTAGCTTACTGTTTTTTAAGGGCTCATGGGTATCTGATTTTACAGATTTGTTGTTTTTTGCCCAGTTTAGAACATGATACCATCTCTCTGCTCCCTCAGGTGATCCTCCAAAGCATCTGCCATGGCTTCTCTTTTGTGCAGCTCTTCTGATGGTCTTAGTAATAATGTCAGGTGTTTGCGTGTGCAACTATTTGAGGGCTGGAAACAAGAGCATGCCAAAACATTTGGTAAGACTATTGTCTTTATTGTGTCCTTTGGTGTGTCTGTGTTGTATTAAAAGAAATGTACCCATACAGGAAAATCAAGCCATACGAAACATGAATTTACCGTACACATGTTCAGAGTGTATTTGCCAGAGCAACCTAAAACTAAATAAGAAACAATAAAACATTAAGGAAGTTATTAAAGTGACAGAATGTTTCAGTGACTCATGGTGCTTTCAGCGATGTCTGTTGCAATGTGGTTAATGTCTTGGGTGGTTTGGTTTGTCTTGTCTTTGCCCTTTGTAACAATATGATGTAAAAATCTTCATATTGTTTGATAAATCAAATAAATAAGCAGGCTTATTCACTTTTTCAATTTCATATGTGGTATCATCCCACATTTTATTATTCTACACAAAGCTGCATAGCACTTATTTGACTTTAATGGGTCTGTCTCCCTAATTTTTTAAAGCAGGTATTCACTGCCAGCCCCCTGCCCAGAGTACTGGAGTCTGTGGATGGGAATCTCAGCATTTCCAGACTGGTGGTCTGTGACAAAAGCAGAAAAAATGAAAGAACAACTTACGCTGAGATCCTGGCGAGGCCAAATGTGCCCTTAGGTGGGGGTGGAGGTTATTCTCCCCAGGACATCTCCATAAACCAAGCCTGGCCAGGCAGCACTCTCTGCACTTTCAGCTCCTTTGTGGGCACAGGTGCACACAGTCTGACCCCGAATTCAGAGGCCACGAGCTCCCAGTCCTACAGCGTGCTGGCTGTTCAGGTCCCACCGGAAGAGCAAGTTACTGCTCAAAACAGTGGAGACCAATCGTCATCTTCTAGTAGAGAAAGCTGGGATGAAGATCTGACGCTGATCTCACTACCTGTCCCACCATTACCTAATCTGGACCTTTGGGACAGTGATCCAGTTAGGCAACTGGTGTTGCACACAGTGCGAGATAACAATGGAAAACTTGTGTTGCCTTCACTGACTCTTCAGTTACAGAGCAACACAGGGGACACAGAGACAAAACCCCTTTTATGTGACCTCAGAAACTCCACGAGGGAGGGACCATCGTTAGCATCTCTACAAATCTCAGATGGCTCAGAGTGGTCGGACTCTGGGTGCGATAGCACCCTAAACACACCAACCCAGCTCTACTGCAACACACATTGTTCTCCATCTGAACCTGTGGACCCTAATTTTCACCAGGGATCTCAGAACACACTTTTATCTAATGATGCCACATCTGAGTCAGGTTACAAACAAAACTGGATGCCTGCAATCCTTGGAAATCCTTCCAGTTGTGGATACAGAAGAACACACTTTCCTCAGACATGGATTGGTCTCAAAGAGGAGGAGGACGGAGAGGAAGAGGAAGAAAGAAGAGGAGAGGAAGGACCAGGGAAAAATCTTTTGGGAGGTTGGATGGTGCAAGTTCAAGAGTAATTCTGCTCTTTGAAATCTTTAAAACCTGACACTTGTTTTTTTGTCGGTTGCGCCTTAAAATACCACAATGTTTCATGTAATACCCTTTTTAACAAAAGAGGGAGGAGGAAGTTGATAGCAGTATCGATAGGTGCTAAAATGACAACCCTGAACTCAGGCAGATTGATGGCTTTGTTGTCTGACGCAAGTCCAACAACGCAGAGACTGATGTTCAAACTCTTCTTAAAAATACAAAATGATCCTGAACTCAGTCATATTTAACAACCACATTTCAATGCAAGATGGTATAAACTGTGTTTTCCTTTGTACATGGTTTTATTTGTTAATCCACATTGGTGAGTTTTAAAGAAATCAGTGTACATACATGGTTTACTTTGTCAAGCTGTTTTTTTAAGAACCACATTTTGACAAACTGAATTTGTGAGTGAAAGATGTCAAACTGCTAAAACCAAAATTTGACCTCATACAGACTGTAACTAATCTGAACTCTTCTGAACTTTACCTCTTCTCGTTCTGTGTCTTTGGTGTAGAAGCTTAACTGTTTTGTGCCCAAACAAATCATAAGCAACAAAAGAGATATGGCAACTATTATAAAATGTTCACATTTTCCTTTATCACAGTATATTTCAGTGTATTGCACCTCAACAACAGTAAATGTTTGACATGGTTATGATGATCTCAAGCTGTGTTCAGAAAGCAAAAAATCTGATTTGTACAGTTAAAAAAAAAACACATGATCAAAACAGTCATGGTCAATTTTTTTAACTCTAAATCTTTAAAAAGGAGTTAGAATAAGGCTCAGATTAAATAGCATTTCAAGTCCTAGTCATGTAAGGGCTGCACGAGCATATCTGTGCCATCACTATGACGACACATTATTGCCATTGATTACACTATCTAAATGCACACACACACTCAGGTCACTTTGATATTACAAAGTGGACAGTCAGCCTCAAACAGTACAAAAACATCTTGGCTGAACAAAGCATTAGTCACAGTCCAAAGCCCGTTGTCACATACTGAGCTGTTTTAAAATGAAACTTTCTTAAAATGAAAGTTTCTCTCTACTAGAAATTAATAAAGTCCCTTTTTTATTCCCCCTATTCTTCAACATTTTTCTTCAGGGTTTTTAGAAATACAGGAATCTGTACATAAAAGAAGAAATGTCACAAAGTCCATGAACTTTTTCTCCTCATTGTTTGCGGTTCTTGCAGGGGAAGAAAGTACAGTGTGTAAAAACATATAAGAGGGTGGGGTCATGGTGCAACCTATGGTGCACTGATACAGGCAGGAACAGGTAGCATGATCTTTTAAACATAGTTGTAAAGTAATAACGTCGGGTGTGTTGAAACAGTGCAATGTTAAGTACAGCTATACTGTTTACTGAATGAATGTAAATGAAATAATGCGATATAAAGTTGCAGGTTTGCTTTATTTTTGTATTTACAGACTGAATTTCCGCTAAATGTGAATGTTGAAAAGGTTTATTTGTATTCCAAGATATTAAACTTCAGAAAAGCTGATATAACTGTGATTAGCTATCGTTGTCATTTTTGAGTTTTATTACTGAAATTATGACAAAAGAAAAATTACAAACCCTCACTTGAGATCTGATATGCTGTAACTACAATAATCTTTTTAGAGTTTAGTCATTGGTTTGGTTTGAAAACTATTTTTAATTCTTACCTTTTTAGCAATGTCTTTACTCAGTCGACTATGCTGACCAACAGGAATTTTCTAAGAGAGACACTTCTGTCACTTATCTCTAAGTTAGGTTCATAAAATATACAAGTTGAAGTTCAATATTCTGGCACAATATTATTGCAGTATTACAAACAGAACATTCCTTGCTACATAATTTACAAGACCACTGTCTCAGACAATAAAAAGGTGAGGCAGATTGTGCAATGGATCCAAAGTTCAACTCAACAGCTCGTCATCAGGTGTATGTTTTCAAAGAAGCAAGCAGGATGTAAAAAAAAAAAAAAGATTTTTTTTGAGTGTTTCAACCTGCTTGTCTAAACTGTACATATATGGGGAACTGAACTAAACTGAGACAATCAGTGTGGCGAGCAGTGAGTCTGACAGTGTCTTTTTTTTAATTAGAATTATTTATGAATGAATGGATGGATAGTTGCAAATAACAGAATGTTTGCAAAATTTCATCAAGGAAAGATGACCGAATTCTTAACCTGGTTTAAAATCGTATTGAAAAAACAGAGCCGCCTTTGTAACATGGATAGGGGCTAACTTTTCCTGTCGTTTCCTCTCCTTTCTGAGCAGCTGGAGGGGTAAGTGATCATCCTATTTAGCCGTCCTAAACAGTAAGGGAAACAGTGTAGCTATCTGCATCCATGGGATGTTTTCCAAGGGATAATATAAGCCTTGGGTGGATCACTGGTTTAATACCCATTGTCTGCATGGTTATGTAACTGCTACCAGATACCATAATGGAGTATTTCACACCACATGGCTGACCTAAATTCAGATAACGAGGAAGAAGTAACAGAAATACCTCATATCAAGGGTCTTAGCTTTGAAGGAATAACCACAACTACAGGAGGCTACATATATGAAATCAATTTACATTATTTTTTTACTTTATAAGGTGGCTTTCTAATAATGGTTGTCAATATGATTTATTAGAGATGGCCCAAGACAGTCCTAAGGATCGGTATAAGCACTACCTTTTGATATATTTTTATACAATTTGATTGATAACATTGGTTGAAATACAGTGTATTTTCAAAGCACTGCTCTCATCTACAGTTGATCTTTATTCCAATGCTTTTCCAGGTGAATATTAGGCTGTAACTTTGAAAGATTATTCATGCATTGGTGCAGGTGACTGACAGCTAGCTTGGCAAAATGCACAGATTTGATAGGCTCAAACGTTTCAGAGAAACATACAAAACAATCAGGCAGCAGCATCTCATTTTTAGCAAGCACTAACCATCCACTATTAAAGAACAGCATTACAAACAGCACAGTTCACCACAGCATTTCACTGTATACATGATTCTAACCAGTCAATGTCGAACATAGTAAGATGTCTTCTGGATGGGGGAGGGGGCAAAGACTTGATCTGAACATCCATTTTGTTTACGTACTTAAACTGTGTGACTGATAATTCAGTTTCAGAGTTTGGAGGGCATCAGTCACGAAAACAGAAAAATCATTCAATGTGACAGAAGGAAAGGTTTCATAAATCATGACCAAAAAAAGGACTGAGTGAGCAGACACACAGCACACTTTGCAGGATGAGAGCTAAATGCCAAGAAACTGCGCCATGAAAAATGATGAAGAAATAAATTAATACATTTCGTGACTCAATGTCAGTGCAAAACTTTACATTATGAATGTGTCAAAAGATCATGATTTATGGCTTTTTAGGTAATACCACAAGCACTGCACATGCTTTACACAGAAATACATGATCTAGGCTCCTGTATGAAAGCAAAGAAGTAATATTGTCTGGTTATTTGACCTTCATATGTTAATGATTGGATGGAAACATATTATAATTTTAAATTTACACAGTCTGGTGTCACATCAACCATACAGGCAAGTCTACACGGTCTAGACAGTCACTTTGAAATGGTTTCTTGTTCAGTGATGGTTCTGTATCTATCACAGGATCAAGGACACAGCAGAGAGGCTTTTGCTCTATTGAAGGAAAACAGCTATGGCAGAATTGAATGTTTTTCGGAGGTTGCCATTAAATTTTTCAATGCTGTTCTGCACAAAACATTATAAGCAAGTATAAGGATTTTGCAAGTTTATTTCACAGCCGATTCAATGCTGTGACCCTTCTTTCATCGAAGGTTAAGCATGTCAATGAACATGATGCTTCTGCTCTGCTATCTGAGATCTAGTCGGCTCCGCTGCTCCTGACATACGAGACGGCTCTGTGCTTGTGCTAAGAACGGCTCTGAAAGAGGAGCCGAGTAGAAAGTCGGCACTGTAAATGATGATTTAACATGATCAGAAAGCTGAAACTGGCAATGCACTGGCAAAGTTCACAGTTGTGGCTTACACAAAATAAAACTGAGATGAAATGAAATGGCTTATCTTAGTGGAACGGGGAGGTGGAAAGATAAAGAAACTGGGTAAGATCCAGTCAAGACACATGTGAAAGAACTACTTCCAAGTAAATCAAAGAGGACATGAAACGGCACAGAGGAATGAACCTGGGAAACAAAAGAGGATTCTTACTCAACCAATCATCCTCACAGCACACTGCAGGGAGAAGAAGGGGTTATTTTCATGGTGAGAGGGATATCTGGGAAGGGGAGACAAGGCACAGTATGTTGACCAGCATTTCATCCTGCTCCTTTTCTTTATCTTCCCATCTGGCTCTTCTTTGGACAGGTATCTAAAAACACAGCCTTTTCTTGGCTGGCAGCACTGACAGTTACTTTTCTTTCTCACTGCCAGAAAGCTGCCTTTCCCTTCTTTAACCCTCCAAGTCCCAAGAAGATCGAATAGGAGATTGCAGGGCAAATCCTCGAGTAGCACAGCCATGATAGAACTTTGAAAAGGGAATAGTATTTCGGATGAACCCAATCATTCCTGCACAAACAGAATTTTAACCGCAGCAGAGGGTATTTTTTCCCGCCACGGATCAATGAATATATTGATGGTCACTTAAGTCATTTCTAGTATTGAGAGCACACAAGAGGAAACTAGCTTTGACTCTTGCTCAGGGTATGGCTCATGGCAGTCACTGCCAGAAGAGTTAAAAGGTTGCATCAAAACTCAGATAAACAAACTTAGATTCTTTTACCCTCAAAATAATAGAAACACACATTGCTACGTGTCCTTAAATTTGACATATTTATTTATATTTATATTAGGGCTGTCAGTCGATTAAAATTTTTTATCGCGATTAATCGCATTAGTGTCCTGAGTTAATGTGCGATTAATTGCGATTAATCGCAAATTAATCGCAAATTTTTTACCCTACTCTATAACAACTTAACAAGATATTTATTGCGCTTTTTATACTCTAGGAAAAATTGGAGAGGACAATCATAATTCCTTTGCCATCATGTGGTATTTAAGACTGGACGTGCTCCGGTGGTAACTTAGTTCACATTTAAAATAAATACAAATTACTTT
>JAQMCX010000374.1:0-12237 GCA_029814765.1 Acanthurus leucopareius | reverse complement strand
TTATTGTCCTGCGACCGGACATTTGCCAGGAGCAGGCTGGGTAGTGGAACAGCCTTGGGTCCAAGCCTTCTTAGCTTTACTCTTATCCCGGCTCGTGTCCCTCTCTTCCTGGGTCAACCACACCGCTTGCGATGACAATGAATGTTTTGATTGTTGGATCTTGAGAATGCCGAGAGCAGCGATCGTCTCATGGTCCGCTGCACTTAATCCAATCATTGCACTTCCTCTACTAATATTGATGAGTGTATTACTGTCGTAAGTAATACGATTTTCAGTAATAAAAACGAGAGGATCGCTCTTTTTTCATTTTGTTATGCTAAAGTTGAGGGAGCCACCAGCTGCTACATGTGTATGCACCGCCGTTGCCATGGTAACCATGTTTTGAATGACATGGACATTGCACATGATGCACATGGTAGTGTCCTCAAGAATGGTGGTTTGCGTTGTAGCATAAGAGAGAACTCGAGTTTGAAATGAAGGAAAACCTTGGTGTTGTGCACAACCCTGGTACTGAATGACAAGAGTTCTTACTAATTTAGCCATACTATCCCACTGGGCATGAGCTGTAAATAAAAAAAGCTGCTTGAAATGATTTTAACAGGTGTGCTAGTTATGCTATAGCCATGGGGCTGAGCCAAGGCATGTCATGATCTGAGAGCCTATCACCTGCCACTCAAGCCAAGGCGTGACTTGGATGGCGTTAAATTAAAACAAATGAATTTATTCAGCAGTGCTGAATAGAGCTTGGTAGCATAAGTAAAAACTCTTGCTCTTCGCTCGTAACACCTGGGTCCTAGCACAACCCCAACATTCTACTGTCCAAGTTCATCAGAGGCCAGTAACTGGTAACTGACTAGAAAGTGTGCCTGAAAGAGTCACAATAGCAACTTTGACACCGCAGACACAAATGGCCCAAATCAGATTATTTTTTCTTTTGTGACTCAGATCTGACTTTTACATGACATTGTGAACAGTACAAATCACATGGAATCTAATCTTGCAATTCTGATTTGGGCTACTTTCATTTATGATTTCTTAACAGTTATGTGACCTATGTAGAAATTAATTTTACTTTTATGTTCTGTCCTTATCATCTCCCTGAGTCCTCAAGCAGAGGACTTTGCAATGCCAAACAGGTCAGTAACATGCCCCTGACGCCAGCCAATACAACCCAATGTTGTCATGCTTTTTCAGGAAGATGGATCAACTGAAGTGTGTGACTTACTGCATAAGTTATGTGAAGAGGTGCTGACAAATGGAGTTAAAAGAAGCCCTTGACATCCTGAAAGTTTGAATGAAATCTTGTGACAACCATTTTTACCTGTATCACTATTTTTACCAGCTCATGCCTGGTTGCACCTCCAGTGACGCCCATGGACACTGGCTTTCCTTGATTTGATCCTGTAGCTCAAACACTGGGACAACATAGCACACAGCTCAAGGGCGATTGCTTAAAGTGAGGCTGTTAACCCCTTGTTTGCTTATTCACCGTCCAGGCATTTCTCAGAACAGCTCTCCACCAAGCAGCACAGATCCTCAACAACATGCGGTGGATATTACAAATATGTTGGCAGTTTCACTACAGGATTTGGGGTTCAAACTGCTAATAAAATCCTGAACCACATTTAGTGGACAACTGACTCGAGAGTGACAGCTGACTTGAGCGTAGTAGCCGGAAATCTAGGTCTGTATTCAGTAGATGACTGACTGTGAGTACCCTGTTTTGAGCAAGGTAGGCGAAGCTTGTGTCTTTTTAAATTTTCATTTACAAAAACAAACAAATAAACAAAAAAACAGAGACTGAACTATTTGGGCTGAATAAAATAACCTTGTTTTAATGAGTGTGATGCCCCTGTGGAATCATCAGGAAGTGTCTTTGCTGCTGTTATCTTAGAGGTGTGTCCTTAACCTATACCTCTCACTTGCAGTGCCTTGATTGGAGTAACTTAGCACACCTGGGCCCAGTGTTCTGAAGTTACTTAAGTCCTGCAGTTTGCTCTCTCTCTCTCTCTCTCTCTCTCTCTCTCTCTCTCTCTCTTCCGGCTGTCTCTGCAGGCACACCACAGTTTGTTCATGTTGTCCTGAGTTTGCCTTTTGTTGTGTTTGCACCTTACGACACTATCACACACATACACCTCTTTCACTCCTGCACATGACACACCCGTGACTTTACTGATTATCACATCCCATTCTTTAAATAATTAATATGGCTATTTAATTTGGTCTAATTTGGTTGAATTCTAATTTATAAAAAATATTTAAATGTTTATCATGGTGTTTTCTTCCTTTTTGTTGTGACCTCCTGAGCCAAGTCATGACAAATCGGGACTCATCCATTTAAATTGTGTTAGTTATGTTGTTTTCATGCCTTAGGCAGTAAGCCTTGGGTAGGTTTCTGATTTCAGTGGGTTGGTCCAGCTAAGTGTCGGATTCGGTTGTGCTTTTTAGCCAAGCCTGTGCTTTTCTATAGAGTGGAGCTTAGGTTTTTCCTTGGTGGGAGATAAACCATGAGTTTTGTAGAAGCCTTTGTGTGTGTACCATTCAGAAAATTGTTTGTTACTGTTTGATGTACTGTGAACAGAGATTTCTCCGACTGGTGGTAGGATTCTTTCCTCTAGGGATTGTGTCATTTTTTATTTTTTTTCTGTAAGTATGGTGGGAAAGTGGCTAGAGCTGTTGTCTCAGGGGCACATGTGCTGCTGCTGGAGGCTCGCCATTTTATGGTTGCTCACTGTTGGGCTGTAGTCATTGGATGCATATAATGATGATTATTGCAGTCAATACCATGCATAAATACCCACTGCAAGTACCACACGAAGCCTAGGGTTGAGCTTTAGCTAGCTTTTGGATAGGCAGTTATGGGGAAGTTCTGTCAAGGGCCGACAATTGCCCAGGTGCAGATCTGGCAGTAATTACTATTTTTCTGTATTGGTCTTTGTGATAATGACTTTCATGTCAGGATTTTTTGAGACGCCCATGGTGGCCTTTGTCAATGCTTGCAAAAAGTATCAATTGATGGAGATAGCTGACCATTATGGTGTTGCTATTGCGGAGAGGAGTCATAAGGATGAGGGCAGGAATGCTGTTGAAGGATGAGGGAAGACAACCACATGCGGCTCTTGCCTTCACTTGTCTGTATTGAGTCATATAAACAATGCAAACAAAATGCACAGTATATTTTCTCAAAGCATGAACACGTTAAGTTTCAAGACCACAGTTTTGCAGTGTATCTTTTTAACATCTTCTAAATTATTTAAATGATCTTTTTAACAAAATTATCACATGACATTAACTTATGAAATACATTTTAACCTTTTAAACTTATTCTTGCAGTCACATGAACTATTAAGGCTTTTACCGTGTAAAAAATAACCACTCAAACCTTACAGCACAAATATATAGCATGAAGATAACAGCAACTAACTTAAATGTAAACAATGGCGAGACTACGGGGTCTCCGGCTGCTACTAGCTTACACAGTGTCTGAGCCAGCTATGAACTCTTTCAACAACAGTACAAAACGCTATTTTTCCTCCATTTGAAACCACAGTTACACAGTAAAAACTGTTACCAACATGTGTTCATAAGTTCAAAGTGCTTGGTGTATGGTAATTACCTTAAATAAAGGGGAATAGTAAGGGAGAAGGATAAAGGACGACAACCACACTCAGCTCTCACCTTCACTCATCTGTATTGAATGTAGAAAAGGAGCGCGATCCCCCCTACTGGGGCCCTGAGGCATTACCAACAGATCAACGAATAATTAACCCACACAAACAAGGATCTGCATCCACCATCTACATTCCTCTTTGGTATCACTGACTGATTAAACAGTATTTTCAGTGACTACACACAATACTCTACTAATACATTATAGAACCAAAAATGAAATTGCATATTCTGAACATAGGATACTGTAATAAGAAAAGAATAAGATTAGCTCAAATAAATTACTTTTGCCTGAAAATGAAATATTCTTTCTCACACACTACCTGTTACGCCAACTTACGTTTAGTGCCAAAGTTTAATGAACGTGACCCTGATGCTTTCTTCACTCTCTTTGAACGTGTTTCTGAAGCTAAAAACTGGCGTGATTCAGACAAGGTGCATATGCTTTAGTGTGTTCTCACAGGGAAGGCCCAGGAGGCCTACTCAGCTATATGTGGTGAGGATGACTTGGGTTATGAGGCTGTGAAAGCAGCAGTGTTAAAGGCACATGAATTAGTCCCTGAAGCTTATCGTCAAAAATTCAGGAATTGGGTAAAAGGTGATCAGCAAACCAATGTAGAGTTTGTCCAGTATTTAACCTCCCATTTTCAGCAATGGTGCTCTTCAGCTGAAGTGGATTCTTTTGTGGGTCTTTGTAAGTTCAAAAGTGCTATCCCTCAACTACTGCTGCATATGTAAATGAGCAGAAGCCCTCCACTGTGTTAAAAGCAGCAAAGTTGGCTGATGACTTTGTGTTGATGCACAAGGCCGATTTTTGGGAAGTGCACTCTGGCGGGGATTGGAAAAGAACTGACAATGGCCGTGTGAATCCATGCAGTGGTGTGAAATTTGTAAAGATTGGTCCTTTATGTAGACCTTCTGTGACTGGGTGACAAGAGAGCACTAGGGCGTGTAACTACTGCCATAGTAAAGGTTCATTGGAAAGACCAGCGTCCACTGCTTAAGTCAAATAATGAAGATAATAAAATACCAGTTTGTGTGGATCCAGATGGGGATTCTGGTTTTGAACCTTTAACTACTGTTGCTACTGTGCCATTGGTTGGTAGTGTCAAATGCATTCTGACTGAGCTACTATGTGATACAGGTGCAAAACCCTCATTTGTTTTGGACTTAGTGTTGCCTTTTTCATCTGAGACAGCAACAGGTGATTGTATACTGATGAGAGGAATTGAGATGGGTCTGATTCCTGTACCACCACTAAAGCACTGTATTTTGTGGAGCTAGATTGTAAGCTGGTGCAGGGCACTGTACCCGTCAGGGTGTGCCCTGAGTTACCGGTTGAGGGTGCCTCTATGGTTTTGGGTAATGATTTGGTTGGTAGTCGTGTGTGGGCTGCTGTTCCGCTGCCCCCTGTTGTTGTTCCAAAGCCATTGGTGTCTGAGGGGTTGGAGGAGAGTAGTCTGGTTTTCCAGGGGGTTTTCCAGCCTGTGCTGTAACATGAGGACAAAGCTGTGTTGTGTTAAAGTGTCTGCTCTCAACGTGCCTGAGTCAGCAGGTAGTGAAAGTGGGGGGCCTGCTGAACTTTGGTTCCACTGTTTGATTTCCCATCCTCTCTCTCAAATGAGGACTGGGTGGAGAGCCAGAGGGCCGACCCTTCTCTGACTGCATTGTGGGATCAGGAGCTGCCAGTTGACAAGGTTAGAGATGTAGCCCTGGGGTACTTGGTTCAAGGGGACTTGCTGGTGCGTGAGTGGGTGCCCTGTGATGGTGACTTTGTGGGTAAGGCCATTTATCAAGTGGTGATGCCAGGTTGTTTCCGTAATGTAGTGTTGCAGACTACACATGATGCTTGTGGACATTTGGGCATTAAGAAAACTCATGATCGTGTGCTACGCTACTTCTTTTGGCCTTGGTTGAAGCGCAATGTAGCAAAGTATGTGAAAACTTGTCATATTTGTCAGCTTGCTGGAAAATCCAATCAAGTAATCAAACCTGCTCCTCTCGGTCCAATTCCTTTCATGATTCAACCTTTTGAGCATCTGATTTTAGACTGTGTAGGGCCATTGCCTCCCTCTAGATTTGATTGTTTATCTGCTAACTGTGATGTACCAAACTATAAGATACCCTGCAGCATTTCCCTGGCGCTCAATTTCAGTGAAATTAGTAGTTAGGGCCCTGACTCAGTTCATTTCCACTTTTGGTATTCCATGCATCATCTAGAGTGATCAGGGTTCTAACTTCATATGTTTAAACAGATTCTGAAACAGCTGGGGGTGAAACACATCTGTGCATCAGCTTACCATGCCCAGAGCCAAGGGACACTGGAGCGGTTTCATCCGACTCTGAAGTCTATGCTATGTACATATGGTATGGAAATGGGAAAGGACTGGGAGGAGGGACTGCCATGGCCTATGTTAGCAGCCAGGGAGGTTGTCCAGGAAAGTACAAGGTTTAGCTCCAGTGATTTGGTTTTCGTCCATTCTGTCCATGGTCCTCTGGCCATTCTGCAAGATGGTTTGGTTGACAATGAACCACCCAAAAATTTTGTTGATTATGTTAATGGGTTTCAACTTCACCTGTATATTGCTGTTGAAGTTGCGTGGAAAAACTTAGAGAGCATTCAGGCCAATCAGAAAGAAATATACTGCAGAGCTGAGTCGCGTCAATTTAGCCCAGGTGACCAGGTCCTTGCTCTTTTACCAATCCAGGCCTCCCCAATTCAGGCAAAGTTTGCTGGTCCATGCACTGTGGAGAAGCAGGTCTCAGATCAGAACGACTTGATTTCTACCCCAAAGTCTTCTCAGTTGTGTCACGTTAATCTGCTGAAGCCATACTATGCCCGTGATACTCCTGTGGTGAGTGAACCAATTGCTCAGGAAGTGATTGCTGACCCTGCATTAACAGTTAATTCTGTGCTTTCAGATCCTGATGTACTGGAGGTGGGGTTGGATAGTAAGAGGCATGTTGAGGGGCCAGACAATCCTATCATCTGTGGTAGGCTGAGAAATTCAGAGTAATTGAGTAAGCTGGACAATTTGTTGAGTCATCTGCCTGTGTCACAGAGAACTGAGCTGATAGAGTTGATCAGAAAGTTCCCAATGCTGTTTGGTGATACACTAACGCGTACAACTCTTATCAAGCATGACACTGATGTAGGCACTAGTCCTCCAATCAAGCAGCGTTTTTATCACCTCAACATATTCACGCCTCTTTGCTGTCATGTCCACCATTATCCTATCCTCTGCTGTATGGCTCGTCACGACTTATTTGTGAAGTCCTGCATGCTGCCATTGGCCGGGGAGGCTGCACCACTCTACCAAAGGTTTCAACCCAAAAAATGTCCCAAACACAGCAAAACAACAAGAAATCATAAATACTGGCAGAGGACAGTATCTCTGCAGAAACACACACCACCACACACTTCCAGTGGGTCATCAAGGATGAATGAGAGAGTTTACTTTTTTATGAAGATATACATTGATTTTAAAGAAATTCCCGCATATTATACCTTTTAACTTGGACTTAAAAAATAAACACAACATTAAATAGAAAATGCATTCACCTTGTATTTGAATATTGATAAAGTGCACCTTTGCGCCTGCTGATTCAGTTTAGATGCAAGGAAGTGCAATATTTAACAAAATAAAATGCAACCAACTTCTCTTCAGGTCAAATACTCTTTTCAGTACTCCCTGTCATTGGAGTGTAGGATTATGTGTGGATACATCAGTGAAGTAGATGAATCATTACACACAGGGCTGTGCCAACACTTCGCCATCACTACCCAAGAAGTCAGAATTCAGGAATATAAATCAATACATCAGTGCAGTAGATGAATCCCTACACCCCTACTTGGTGCCCATTCTCACTGCATTGGGGAGGGGTAACGATATCTCCCCCGTGACATAGTGTTCTGGTTCCCCATTGCCATAGCATTTGTGTTGTACTTCATCAGTCTCTAGTTGTGATAGCAGTTGGGTTTCAAAGTATCCATCGGTCCTTTATCCCCTAAATATAATCCCTCTAACTGGGTTACTTGTGTAGCAGTTATTCTCAGCCCTTGGGCATGAATGTCTTGTTCTTGTTCCAGAAGCCCACTTCTCATCGGTTTGCCCTGGTTCTAAAGCACCCGACACAGACCTTGTTGTCCTGGCTGATGTCCTAGCCAGTGTGACTCTTGGGGCCCTATCTTACACTTACGGAGGGTGCATGGCACATGGCGCATGGCTCATGGCTCATGGCGCATGGCGCAGGGGTTTTAGTTTATTCAGGGGAGTGTCCAGGTCAACCTTTGCTTTCTTGTTCCAGGAGCAGCAGAGGTATCCTGTTCTTCCCAGTCCAATGCACCGCTGGTGCACGGTGGATAGTCCTATCAGCTGTGTAGAATCACCTCATAAATTCATGGGTGTTTCTTTGGCCGAAAATGCAAAAAACAATCAGAGAGTTTGCTCTCATTACCTTTAAAGACTGGTTGCCCCAAAACAGGAAAGGATGGTGAGTGTGATTGTGGAGATGTTTGTAAGCACTTTGGCCAGCTGCGCCTTATGGTGCAGGCTGTTTTACGTTTGCGCCTTGCGTTTAGACCAGGTTTTGGCATGGCGCAGTTGTTTTCAGTGCGCCGAGCCACGCCTTCATTTGGCCTCCACTCTCAGACCTCCCGCCCCTCAGCACACAGACCCAGCGCAAGTGGATTTAATATCCTACAACAGTGGCAAAAATGACACTTGCACTGGTTGTAAGATAGCAATGCCACCTGCGCCACTGGCGCAATGTATTTGAGCTGGGTGTAAGATAGGGCCCTTGGTGTTTCCAACTCTTATTAAAGATGAGGTAGGCAGGTAGTGCTAAGGACCTCGTCCATACTAGAAACGCCCTGATTGGGAATCAAACCTCCCCTGTACTGGTCAGTGGTGTTTCCCACTAAGCTATCTAGCTATATAAGTGACCATGTACTTTTTTCATTCATTTTGTGATAGGACATGAAATCTTTTTGACACAGTGTTTTGTGTCATCTATGTATGTATTTAGGCATGTATTTATTCATAAATGTATTCTTTTCATCTGTTGTAGTGCCATAGACTATATGACTCAACTGTGTATAGCTAAGTGGAGTGTGTTTTTGTAATTTTATTTTTTTCTAGCAAGAAGTAGCTCTTAAGCCACCACCTACTACAATGTGCAACAAAAAAATATATTAATGAGTTCATGTCAGTGGATGTCTATTTGTAACTGTATCTTTTTGTGTGTGTGTGTGTGTGTGTGTGTGTGTGTGTGTGTGTGCGTGTGCATGTGCGTGTAGGATGATGAAGTGGTCCTACAATGCTTAGCCACAATCCACAAAGAGCAACAGAAACTCTGTCTGGCTGCTGAAGGCTTTGGAAACAGACTCTGCTTCCTTGAATCCATCTCCAACTCCAAGGTATTTAAACAAGCTCTCACTCCGTAATGCTACATAAAACATCAGGATGTCAGGTCACAAGGTAGGGGAAAAGCTCAGATATATGAGTTGTGACATTCACATAAACCAAACGGCTCCACTAGGGGGATGTGAACACTAAAGCACAAGATTCACATTACTGTCTTCTGATTAAAATAATCACAAAATTTCAACTCACCTTTTCAACTATGAGAGCTTTTAAAGGAACATGTTATGAATGCACTCTATCTCCATCATCAAAATAGCAAATGAAGAAATATATTTTAAAAGGATTGTGTTCATCCTTTCATGATCACAATAGTTTTTCCATATTGATCCTAAATGATGTTAATCACAAAATATAATTTATCATAATGCTGCCATTGTATCCTAATAATAACAGTACATGTCTAGAGCCTGATGACTAGATCAGAGATGTGCCATAGGTAGTAGACTTTTACTCTGTTGGACATGCAGCAAGGTAAAGTATCTTGATACAATATAATTAAACAAGTACTAAAAAAATGCACAGAAAAACTACAAGCATGTTCCTATTTTCCTTTGATCCTGGCAAAGCCTTTTCCCCCTAGGTTATTCATGATACAGATAGGAATAGGAAATTGCAAACTGTTTGCAGTTTACTGGTTATGTAAACGTAAAAATTTAAAAGGTGAGTTATTCTTTTTTATTCTTTCCACTTCCTTCTTCTTCTTCTCTTCTTCATCTTCTTTTTCTTCTTCTTCTTCTTTTTTTCTTCTTAATACAATATCCAATTCCAAACAAGTCAGAACACTCTTAAATTCAACAAAAAAAACTATTTTTAATGTGGACTTGTCAGACCACAGCTCACTTTTCCACTTTGCCTCAGTCAATCGCAGACAAGCTTGGGCCCAGAGAAGTCAAAAGCCATTCCGGATGTTGTTTATGTATGGCTTTCTCTTTGTATGATAGAGTCTTAACTTGCACTTTTAGATGCAGTGACAGACTGTGTTAACTAACAATGGTTTTCCAAAGTGTTCCTGATCCCATGTAGCAATATCCATTCCAGAATGATGTCGGTTCTTCATGCAGTGCAGCCTGAGGGATTGAAAGTCACAGAAATTCAGTGTTGGTTTTTGGCCTTGCCTCTTATGTGCAGAGATTTGATTATGACCTCCTAATCTCCTGATTTTAATCAATCGTGACACTCTCATCTGTGTCCAATAACCTGTGGAATGTTTCAGGTGTTTTTTACGTACTCCTCAACTTTCCTGGTCTTTGGTGCCCCTGTCCCAACTTTTTTGGAATGTGTTGTGGGCATCAAATTAAAAATAAGTGTATTTTTCCGAATATACTGATATGATGAAGATTGTCGTATTGGTTTCAAAATAAGAGATGACACGGGATACAACGTAACAATGTTTAATTACAGGCCTGGGTTCTCCAAAATCAGCGCATGCAGTATAAGTCAGAGAGAAGAGAACAAAGACAGTGTGAAGATCCAGGAGTATATATAGGCAGATACATATAGAACCACTTAAAAAGCCAAACACTTCACCAACTGACCAGGACCTGGATCCCAGACTTTCTGGCGCCTGTTCAAGACTGAAACTGTCAATCACTTATCATACACAAACATTCCATGTTATCCTATAGATACCCATATGTTCCTAATTTTTCATCCTTACATATACCCATCGATTTTATCAGTTAAAATGTTATATATCTTGTCTTTGTACTGTATTTAATTGAATATAGACTGAAAAGGAATTGCAAATCATTGTATTAAGTTTTTATTTACAATTTTTTTAAATTGAGTTTTTTTCCATCTTTTTTTAAATTGGGTTTCGTACTACTGAAATAACTTTTACCGTACAAAGCAGAACACATTATTCTCTCTTGTGTAAGAAAAAACATAAATTATTAAACAAACATATGCATGGGGTAGGTGGTGATCATAACACATGTATGCATAGATACATAACATACAATCAACATGCAATCAACACATTAAGGGGGTTGCATATTACAGTTGCTGCACAATTTTTCCTCAGAACACTTGTGCATTAGGCTAATGGTTACCTTACCAACAAACTTAGCAAGCTAACCTGACCATACAAAAGAAATACAAAATTAAGATAAAATGACAGTCAAAACACACAGCGAAATGGTTCATATCATTTAATATACACTTTGCTTCTTTGAAATTAAGTGTGTGACTTAGTATTTGAAACAAAACACAGAGCTGTTTCAGTACATTTATTAATTTAGTTTGCCTTACCAGCAAAAAAGGAGAGACAGTACACCATCTGCTCACTATAATTACCAGTTTCTGCCACATGGGGGTGCTCCATTTAAAGAAATACAATTGGCCTTGCATGATAAGACATAATGTGAAACTATTTCTCAAACATGACAATATAACTGAACGATCTTGGCCATTTCTTTTAAGTGAGATCCACTCAGAAGGCAAACGCCATCCTAGGAGACCCTCAGCATCCTCTGCAAGCAGAGTTTAGACTTCTGCCGACAGGGAAGAGGTTAACTTAAGCCAAGAGGGCCAAATCAAACAGATATATGAGGTCATCTGTCCCATCAGCTGTTGGGTTTTTAAATAAGCTGTTGGCACCATTGCCATTACACACTGTATACTATGAACTGCTGTACTTCTGCCTCATATTTCACTGCCCAACTAACATGATGTGATCCATGGGAGTTATGTATTAAATTTATGTATTCGTGTGGACCTCTGTTGCAAATAAAATTGCCCCTCGGGGACAAGAAAGATTTTCCAAATCCAAAAATAAAACCAAAAACATCCTTGTTGTATACAGACCTGCCCCATGGTTTTAAACCAGTAGTTCACAGGGGACAGGGATCCATCAGTGTCAAGAGTACAATAGCAGCTCAGCAGGTGCAGCTTCAGTGCTGCTGATGCTAGCAATAATGGTGCAGCCAATGATGTTGTGCAAGAGTGTCAGTGAGCCACCATATCACAGCATTAGACCCAAGTGAGTGTTTTATGAATATATGAAGTCAGGATACTTGTCAAGTTATATGGGTTTTGCATCGGACTGCCTATACTTGAAAATGGCTTGAAAGTGGGTACAGAAGACGCCTTGGGCAACTCAGCTCAGCTTTTCTTTGTTTTATTTCACAGGTTCAGAATTCAA
>JAQMCX010000373.1:0-12241 GCA_029814765.1 Acanthurus leucopareius | reverse complement strand
ACATTCTCAGTAACGGTAACAGCGTTGCAACGATGGGAAAAGTAATTAATTAGATTACTCGTTACTGAAAAAAATAATGCCGTTAGTGACGCCGTTATACTCTAACGCCGTTATTACCAACACTGTTTGCAGTAATTTGGAATTATCTGTGTCTGCTCTTTCGATGGCTGGATGTTTTGTTTTTTTTCTGTTTTAAAAGCATTTTATCAGAAAACAGAAAAAAACAAAACAAACCAGAAAAAGCTATTAATAATTTCTTTAATTGTCAATGTATGATATTATTACCCATCGACCCAAGTCTGGCTGTATCAGTTAGCTAACATTTCTGTTGTAGGAGAACAAACTGACTTCTTGGGTTGAGTCCTGGTCTCACCTGGATCTGCAGGACTGTCTGCTCCTCTAGAACTTAGAGAAAGAGCGTTCAATACCTGATCTGCCTTCTGGATCAATGTTTCAATCCTGTTGTCTGACAGGAGGAAAAACACAAACAGCAAAAATGTTTTTTGGAGTCTGCTAAAAAGATTTGATATAGTTTTACACGAGCAATTTATATCTGTACCTCTAAAGAGAGTTTCAACAACATCTGAGCTCCTTTTCTCTGCAGCTAGAAGAGAAATTTGTTCAGCAAACTGCAGCCTCAGATTTCTGAGAGTCTGCCGATTGTCAACCTGACAACACACAAAAACACAAACAGACACATAAATTATGACTCAAACTACTGGGTATGGAAAATCATTTTGATCTTAGCAACAGTAAGTGAGACAAAATAACCTCTGCTTAGTTTCACACCCTAGCATTTCAGAGTATTTCACCACATTTTATGGTCAGCTTCAGAAAATGGAGTAAGGAGCAACCACCTGTCATCATGTGACCAAAACTGCACAGTTAAATTACATGATGCAACCTGAACCTGAACCATCCAATGACTAAAAACATGTAACATGACCTTTAGAAGCTGTTCTTCTGTCACACATTATCAAAAAATCAAGTTTTGTCTTCCACCTGCAGCCCTTCAGAAAACAGAGACTAGTAGAAGTCCTTTTTACCTCAGGACCTTTCTGCTTCAGATTAGGGTTAAATGATTACTCTCATCTCAATTATGGATCCATCTTTGGGTCAGGTGCAGGCTATTAGACAACATAAGCTATGACTGATCATCTGCAGAAAGTCTGAAGCCATTTTATTTGGTTCTCTCACCTGTTCAGACGTCTGGTCATAATCTTCATCCTCCAACTCTGCAACCCAGGACGGAGCTCTGGGTCTGGGAGCTGCAGGTGGAAGAACACCTGAAAGAGCAAATATAAAATCAGCAATGACACAGAGATTGTTTGATGCCAGATATATTCCACATAAGACTTACATAATAATCACAGTCAAATTTGTTGGTGGGAGTTCAGAAAACATTTTTTTTCCGGCATTCATAGTGATAATTCATATTATTGTCAAACTTGCTTCAAAACTCACTGTAGTCTGTGACCACTTGGTTACTGTTTCAACATTTGTTAAGCTTTTCCATTTTTACATAGTACATAATCTTTTCCTTTTTTGGAAAAGACAGCGGTTGTATATTTACCACTCAAATTAACAGTAACAAGGTATTTTTCAAATCTTCATCAACTCTTGATTTCGCACAAAAGGATTGAAAAACCAGGTGGGAACAGGGTCTCCCACCTGGTAAAAATTGTAAAGAGAGAAAAAATAAACCCTCCAAATTCTTTAAATAATGAGAATCTCTCTGGCAATTCCAGGCACAATATCCTTAAACCTGTGAAAAAAATTCAAAGCTTGCAGGCCTTGTGACGATTGCTAAGCTGTGACTGAACGGGGGGAAACTGTGTCAGGGTCAGCTGGAAGAAGACATACTGACGTAATCTACTGTATAGTCTGTGCAACTCATGCAATTATCAAAAACTGTTTTTGTTTCACGTAGTTTAAAAAAAAATTGGGCCAACTAAAAGAAAAAGTGATTCTGCTGTGTTTTGTGGGTTTAGGAATAGAGATAAATTTTCTGAATTGTGGACCTCGGCAGCACTGGAGCCGCATGGGGTCTGTTGTACCTTTTGCGTCCCATAACTCTGACTCTGTGGGTGGTGGTGCCTCGCTGAGGTCACAGCGTTGGATCCACGCTGGATACTTCAGGTCCAGTAAGCTAGTGATTCCAGAACAGTCCATGTCATTCTTGTTGCTGGTTAACCAGTGAGGGAGGTTGAGTGACGAGGATGGCACTGCCCACTCTGACATTGCTGCTCTGTGTGCAGACTGCCAGAGTCAAAGAGAGAACAATGAGGTTCACTTTGCTGCCACAAAGGCAGAGTGCAGTGTCAAATAACTTCATAACAACTTTGGTGTCCAACAATTATTTAACAGGTTAACTGAGATAATTAAGATAAAAGATTACTATTGTAATGTTTTACTGTAGTTGTTTCATAAGCAAGCGCATTTTTGACATACAGACAGGAGGAGAGGAGTAGAGAATGTGTGATAAGTAGATGAACTGCTTAATTTCCTATGCCACAGCAACTACTAATAATATTTCTGTTGAAATTAATATGGTGCCTTAACAGATTAACATTTGTGATTTAAATGTAGCTCAAGCACCACTGTAACCTGATTCACTTGTAGAACATATAGATGGTAGCTACTGTGATTTTTTTTTTTTAGAATTCTTCTTCATCATTATCTGATTTAACTGTTCTTTAATTTAATTATGTGAAATAACAGAGTCACAAAAACCCTTAAACATACAGTAACTACTGGAAAATCAATAACTAAACCTAAAGTTTCAGTTTTAGTTATGGCTGGGTGCAGCTCTCTCCCAATGGTCCTTTCAGCTGCTTCAGCACACTGATTACCAAACCAGCAGCAAAACATAATGAAAATGCAGCAACTACACAGCTTAAGGGAAGACACTGTGTTTTGACATGGTTTTTAAGCCTGTTTTGTGGTCCCATAAAAAGAGAAAAGATGCTTTTAAAATATCTAAAATTACAATTGTAGAAGTTTTTTATGAGCATGTAGCAGGTCTGCAGATACCACTGGTGAGTAAGCACTGCAAACTACATTACTTGAAACATAACTTGGAATAATTACTCAAAAAAAATTGTGCTTGGACCTGCTACATACACATAACTGTGCAGCACTCTGTTCATGTGCAACAGGAATGGTCTTGGAAATTTTTAATTGCAAGTTGTAGTAATATAGAGGTCAGAAAGTCAGATACAGGGTATTACTCAATTATAACCAAATATGTAGTTATTGTGTTTCCCCTTTGTAGACTGAAGAGTTCTAGTCGTGAGTCACATCCAGAAACAGACTCTCTCAGAACTTATAAGATGCAGATAAAATGTAAATGAAAGTTACCCTATGGCAGCTGACTGAGGAGATGTCAACTTCTGGTTTCAACCTGGCTGCCCCTTGTCTTCCTCTACACCTGTAGAGAAGGAATATGTAATAAAATGTAAATTGTATGTAGACCTTCAACAGGACACAACAGAGATATTTTAGAAACACTGCAAAGTGAAACCTGAAACTCATGGGAGTCCTGGCAGGAGAAGGGTGGTGGCGGTTCACTTGAGGGACAAGATAGCTGCTGTCAAGTCTGTCCCAGGTTCTCTGTTCTGGTCTGGAAGAGGAGGGGCAGGGCTTGGACTCTTCAGACTGGGACAAGAGCCCTGGATCAGCAAACAAGAAAAGTCAGCAAAACAGGAAAACTGAACGGAAAGCTAAAAATATCTAGTTCCGTATTCAAAAAAATTCTGAGAATAATCCCACAGTGCCCCTTCTTAAGTTTAAAAGAATTTCCCAGGGAGTCCTAGCCTAGCTTAGAGAGATGAAGTTAAATTTCCAGAACTATGAACAAGGCAGGGACAGAAATCTTTACCTTGAGGGGAGGTGTGGTTGAACCAATTGCATCCTATGACAAAAAGTGTTATAATAAGAAAAAATATTTTGCATTTGTATTTTTGATTGTCTTTTATTTTTATTTTGTTTGTTTTTGCTTTTTTATCCAAATTAATTTACAAAATACATAATGTCTAATGTTTATAACTTTTTGAACATACAATTTTAACTAATTTCACTGATTGTACCAAATTCATGAAGGAGGACAACATCCTTTTTAGGGTAAGCATTTAAAATGTTTTTACAATTCTGGCAAACAGTAACTAATAAACACAACTTCTTTGAAGCCACCAAACTCCCTAAAAAAATGGGCAATGTTGTGAGTAGTTTCACTGAGAGCAAATTTAAGAATATTTAAGAATCACAGTTTTTAATCTATTCTCTTTTTTTTGGCAGTCTTTTAAATTTTTCAAATGTTACACAGTAAGTTATTTCTTTGTGTGCAAACATGTCCATTCGTTCAGTGTGTTGATACTAAAATTGGTTTGCCTGTTAAAAGCACTAATGTCTTTGGTCTTTTGTGGGTGTTTATCATACAGAGCGGGGAAATAGAGTAGAATGAGAGATACATCACAGGCTGTCACCAAGACACATGCGGGGGGTCACAATGTAATGCCAACTGAGAACCCACACACTTAGAGCAGGCATCTTGTGGTCTGATCCGCTAAGACAGATGTTAAACCAGGCGAGCCAAGCTTAAAAAACTGCACTAATTAATACTGCTATTCTTGAGTTACCAATTAATCATTATTCTATCAAAACACTTATTATTTCACCAAACAATGACTAAAATAGAGGAAATGGCCACAATTCGAAAGTGATGCATTTGAAGACCTAGAATGAAGGTCAAGGTGAGATTGATGACTTTAAAGACCTTGGATGAAGGCAGAGGTGTGGGTGACAGGCATTGATCCGTCATAAGGTATAGACAACAGCTCGTCTGTTGTCATGGAGAGTCTATCTCGATTGCTCCTGTGATGAAGGGAGCTGACAGGAAGGTTCAGGAAGTCCAGCTCTCTTTCAGTAAGTCGCTCCCTGAGAACTATGGGTGAAAGCAAATAACACATTAAGACAAGCACATTTAGCACAATATGAAAAGACAGTGTGATAAATAAAATGTGTTAATAAATATTAAATTAAATAAATATTAAACATTATAATATTATATATATATTATATATATATTATAATACATATGACATATATACATACACAAAAATCTTCAGAGTACTTATTGAATTAATTTGATCAGTACAATCAGGATTAAATAGTCAGTTAACACACATGCTGTTTTAATGCACTTATTAACACCAACCCTTTTTTGGGTTGCCAGTTTTGCAACAACAATTAAGTACTTCAATGATAACAGGATGTTATAAAAATAGATAAGACTAAATAAAACTTAGATTTTGTTTGACAGAATGGACCAGTTAAGACTGATATGATGCTCTGATTTGATATGGACTTTGTGTGATAACATACCATCTTTGTTTCTGAGCATGCTTATTCTGGGTCTGCACTGTGTAAAGGGCGGACTGCATGGAAGAACAAGCTTTCCTGTCCTCAATTTGCTGTTCTGATGACTTTTTTCAAAGTCTGTGATGTAGGCATCCAACGCAGCTGAGGCAGAGTCATAGTTCTGCAATTAAATTAATTTATAAATAAGTGAGGGCATTTTAAACACAGAACGATCAAAATGTTAACACCCAGCAACTTGTCTAAAATTGTATCACTGACACTTGAATAGCATTATGCCAAGAGGCATAGCTGCAGGTCACCTATGAAGCCATTGGAGGGCTTCTAACTTGAAGTACTGAAATCATTCATAAGTAACCAAAATTTTGAATGGTAACAACCCTCTTTAATCTTTACAATGCTCACTTTCTTTATCAAAACCCATACTGTAACTTAAATTTTAAATTTGCTGTCTAAGTTGTAAGGAGCTTACTTTCATGTGGATTTACAAAAAGATTATGTTATTTTTCAGTTGTCCCCAACAGTGCCTGTGCTATGGAAAAAGGAAAACAGATGTCTAGTAAAAATAGTAGAGGCAGAGTCCACCTTGTCTCTGTATCTGAAGGTGGTGTTGTGTTCAGGAACCAGCAGGCTGCTCCGTAGCTGACCTGAGCTTGACAGCAGGGAGGTCACTGTCGACTCTGGAGAGAGAAAGTCACCAACCATGCTCCTGGACTCCATGCTGATAAAACCAGAAGCAGTGAGTATGCTATAAGGGTTATTGTAAAAAACAAATCTCTAAGAAAAATCTTTCCCATTGCTGTAGAGGAGAGTTATTCACTGGAGACAAAGATGTGCTTTCAGTCTTAATCCCCTGATAGATGTGTGTCTCTATTTCTTACAATCACGTAAAAATTAAGCATTGAATAAACATAACCAAAACATAAGTAAAGATGTGATGATCTTTTCATGTGGTTGTACTTGGTACTGTGGCGATCTATACAAAGTCACAAATTGTGGATAGTAGCAATCAAACTTTGCCCTTCAGCTAACACTTCTTAGCTGGCTGAACAATTAGTGAACCATGAAATTAAGTGTAGCCAGACAGCCAATAAACCCTCGAAAGGCATTTGACAGCAAGTAACCTACAGTAACCTGGCTAACCTGAAATTAAAACCACCCATCAAATACGTTTCAGTTTGTTCTAAAGTTATTTGGACCACTTTGCTTGCTTTGTTGTTTAAGAAAAGTAACTAAGAAAACTAACGTCAGTCAGTGTAACAGTCAAAAAGTCGTTTGACTGTTACACTGACTGACGTTAGTTTGCCACTGTGTGGCTTCAGCCTAGCCATCAGCTAGCTAGCTTAACAGCAACTTGAACACAAAACTAACAGTATAGTTTAAGACCTCTGCTGCAGCGACACTAAGGGACGTTGTTTTTTAAGTAACTCCTGTTTAGTGTGTATAAGGTATAACTACAGGTGTGTATGCACGATGTTTGTACGACTCACAACTGTGCTGACTGAACTAAAACCGACAAGATCTCGGAAGTTAGCAGTTGGCTAACTGCGTTTAACTCACTACTGATGTAACAATTTAACTAGCTAAGCGATACTAACGGGTCAAAAAGGAAATTCTAATACAACGTTAAAAAAAACACACACATGCCAATCTGGAACAAGCAAAATAACACACACTTACATTCCAAAGTTTCTCCTTTAAGTACTCTTCGTGTCCAGCCCCCAGTCTAACGTCACTGTGACTGCTGTTCGAAACAGAAAATTCAAGGGTCCCGGGTAAAGCTAACCAGAGTTAGCTGGTCTGGGTTCAGTTTTTGGTCCAACCGGAGACGCTGAAACCAACCCACCAAACATCATTGAAAAGTTTGTTAGTTAATCTATTCATGGTCATCAGAAGAAGCATGCATGTCCCTTAGTAATTATCATATTTTATGTACTTTATGATCTTCAGGACCTTTCGTGGAAAGGGCCAGCTATACCAGTCTGCTCTCGTTGTAAACTACCGCTGACAGGACACACTGTGCTAACCAGTTAGGATGGGGGCAAGCTATGGTATATGAAGGGAACCGAAAAATGAAGAAATACATTTAGAAGCATCATACTTGCTGTGTGTATCTAAGCCCGAATTAAAGGGTGCATTCTGACGCATTAGAAAAAATGTCTTTTTTTAAATTACAAATATGACTTTGCTAAAACGCAACAGAACTTTAGGTGGGGGGTTTTTAAGGTCAGGTTTGGCGTGCAAGTGAGCTCAATAAGTATTTCGAATAGGAATTCTCACCGCGGCATTTTATCTTAGTGAATTCTCTCACAAGGCATTTTCAAAGAGTAGACACAGAGTTGAGGTTGTGTGATGCAGAGTGTCTATTGCATTATAATTAAGAAGACGTTTAAAGGGGGCGATAATTAGCTCTTAATCCCCGCATCCTTGTCTTCTCCTCTGTTAATGAACAATTGAAAAAACCGGCAGACAGTACACTTCAGCAGCAACATACTCCTTAAAGAAGTAAAACCCTGAACTAATGCACGCGGCTGCAAAAAGATGAGGAGAAACAAACAGTGCCTGGAGGGGGTCGGGGGTTTGAGATGTAATCCTCCAACAGATCACCATAGTCATAGTTCGTAATTATATACCACACTGAGGAATCAAATGTTTTATAGAGAAAAGCAAAGCCGTAACAGAAGTTTGTGACTGTAAAACAAAGGTTCCAGTTTACACTGGGATTTATTCACCTCACTGTTAATTAGACGAATTGTTGAGTACATTAAGGCTTCGTGATCAAACAAAGTTTCTAGACAGTGGTTTTCATTTCTCACGCTACTTCTCTCGCTCGTTCACATTAACACCCTGTGGGACATGAAAAAAAAAGTGTTTCCGCCCGGTTTCGAACCGGGGACCTTTCGCGTGTGAGGCGAACGTGATAACCACTACACTACGGAAACAGTGTAAAGACCCGAAGAGGATTTTATGTACATAGTATATGACCACAACTCTCTAAGATCAACGCAAAAAATTTAACTATGCAAAAACAATTACATCACTAGTCTCTTCACGAGCAATTGAGCAGATGATCCGCTAGCTTTATCTATGATTTCCTCACTACTTTCTTGAGGCATGTCTTTGTTGTGACCAGATCGAATATTACCAAGGTCAGGCTACTCTCCTGAGAATGGGCAGAGAGGCAAAATACCTCATTACATTTAACCTTGAACTTCAACTTCAAACATGCACAGATAAGCAAATGACATTTTTACCTGTACTTTAATTAATAAATGAGAATTCATGAAGCATGATTGTGGCCTACTTACACTGGCCCTGCTTATCTTAACACTTGTGAGTGTGAAAGTGTGAATACAGTCACCGACTGATTCACCGACTGAAGATACAATGTTTGTGTGGATTTCACCTGTTCAGCTAATTCCAGATGGATGGATGGACAGAGGGATATATGGACGGAGGGATATATGTATGGATGGACCGGAGCCAACCACGGAGACCCGGCCCGCTGCCCCAGATCCCAGATTGAAGTATATTTCCCGCAGAGGAGACAGCAGGAGGCAGCTGTGGGTCATCCCCCCACCCCCCAGCCAGGGATGGGGACCCTGGGAGACAGCGAAGAGCAAACCCCAAACCCAGTCAGAGGCCAAACCACTACAGCTCCAGAAAGAGCCCAGAGTGCTACATAATTACCCAAAACACCTGCAGAGGGCCCGCCACACAGCAGCAAGGTCCAAGCCCTGTGCACCCCAGCTCCTAACACAGAGGCCAGCCAACCCCATAGAGTCCTCAGTGACACCCTGTAGCAGAACTGTCACCTCTACCCCCAGAATGCAGACCCCCAATCCATCTATAGGGCCAGTGATAGAGGTGTCAGGTGATCCAGACCCCCCCCCCCCATCCACTATGCCAGCCAGCCTGCTCACTTTCTGCCCTCCTGTTCTCTGCAACCTTTGTATGCCATTATGGATCCTTTAAGTGTTTATTTTTGCAATTAATATTTCAAACCTCTCCATGAGTCTGTGCGCTGCCTTTCGTTCTGCTCATTATTGAACATAACACCAGCACACCACAAGGATAGTGGAGAATACTGGCAGGAATGGACTTGCAAAACATCAGCAGTGTTCTGCTACAGATGCTAACAAATCCATGTCTCCTCAGGACACAGAGTCGGCTATGCCTCTCTCTGTGCAAAGTGTTGGTGTTTACTGACCAGTCTAGTCCATCTCCAGCCCCAGGCACTTGTGGATCCTTACTAGGGGTTTATAGACACTATGTAAAATACGATAGGGTTATCGCAACTGGCTCACCTATACAGGTACTCTCCTCTGCATCAACTGTGAGCCAGTGGCATCACTCGCTCTCTTTCACTCTCCATCTTTCCTCCCTCACGGCACCAGCGGGACTTTGCATGACAGGGTATTTTCCTCCCTGAGCCAAGTTGTACTTGACTGCATACCAAACAAGGGTCGGGTGACCTCAGCAGGTCTTCAGATGGGCACCCCCCTTCTTTGGCGTTTCATCAATTTAAGCCCATGACTCCTGGATCTGCCGTCGCTGAAGACCACCCGACTCCGTGCCGGCGTCAGTCCTTCCTGGGTTGGCTCTGCCACTGCACCTCCCGGTGTATCCAAATTCACCATGATGCTGCCTCTACCTGTTTAGCAGCGTTGGCTACCAGCTGCTTCCTTGCCAAACCTTCAATGCCCAGTAGCCCGAGGGCTCTCCAAAGCGACCGTTCTGCAAAGCCCCTGCAACCGACTTCCACTGGCATATTCCAGGCATTCCACCCGTTCTGCTGGCTCTCAAGGATAACTGTATCTGTTCAACCAATAACTTTATCTGTCTCTGTATGTGGATAGACCACCTCAAGAGAGCATGGTCTTTAATGGAAGTTACATTTAATTTAGCAAATGACTTATGTAGAACCTATTTAATTGGTAATTGGCAATTTTTTTCCACCAAATCACTTTTCCTTAGTCTAGTCCTTATTTTAGTGCCATGTAAACTCACAGTTTTGAGTTAACTTGACTGTATATCTGTAGATTTTATTTAAATCTATCTGCTCTGACACAAATATGCAGTGTCCTTCAACGACACCGCATATCAACACACTTGATATACAGTGTCGTTGGTGGTGGTGATGATGGGGGATATGTGGTCTGTGATGGCGGCCTGGTAGAGGGGCACATCTGTAACTCACAGGGGAAGGAGAGGAGGTGAGAACAGGACAGGCATCAGAGCAAGGTGTGGGGGGGTGACAGGGCGATAGCTTAAGCTGCTGTAGCAGCAAGAGAAACTTGTTATAGGAGTGTTTAATTTTACCAAATCTCTGTTTTCTAACTACAGCTCTTCCTTTTGGAGCCCATGATGGTTTTCATAGTGCCCCAGATGTTCCTCATGGTTTTTTTTTGTTTTCCTAACTTTCCTTTTGTATGTTTCATTTCCCTCTCTCAGCCACATCTTGAGTTTTCTTTGAGCGTGCTTCAACTCTGCCCGGACTCCATCTTTGAATGCCCTTTTACTATTGAGAAGGTCCTTGATGTCACTGGTCAAAGGCCTGTTAGTTGGAAAGAATCAAACAGCTTTGAGGGAAACAACAATGTCTAGTCAGAGGTTTTGGGAGCCAGTGTTTGCGAGTGTGACCCTCTCCATTTCCTTGTAATATGGTTTGTCCAACACACTCTCTGAAAATCATGCAATCATGTTTGCTTTTGTACTAAGCAGCATCTTCCAGAGCCGAAAAAATTAAGTAAACAAAGCATTGCCATAAACTGAAGTTCCTCTCATGGCCACTTGAGGCTGGCTTCAAAGTGAGTCAATTCCCAAAGAGCTCTTGGTCAAATACCAAATTCTACAGCGAAATAAACATGTTTAGAGCCTGCTGCAAAAAAACAGTTTAGGTCTTTAATGCTTATTACCGTGTCTATGATAACTGTATGGAGGTTTACACTACTCACTTATTTATATTATATTAGGTATTTAATTTATTTGTAGGTCATTATATAAGTATGGAAATATATATATAGTACCTATGATATGTGTATAAGACATTTTCAAGCACGTAAGAAGCAGCAGATTATGGTCTATTGTCCTGTTACTCCAGGAGGGACTTTTATAAACTGCTAAAAGTCAATGAGGATAGAGCCTATTGTGGTTCGATTTGAGTCCCAAGACATCATAATGAAGGCCACTGGCTGATGTGTTTGTGGCCCAACAATAGTGGTCAAACTCACTAATGGAATAGAGAGTCTAATGGAGGGATGTATGCACAAGCAACAACTCTCTTGACACTCACTGCCAGAACCACCGCAATCAGTTCAACGGTACATTCAAATAATCTGAAGGTTTTTTTCTTCTCATTTCCATCAGGTATTTGCAAGGAATTGCAAGAGTTCATGATGGCAGAGAGGAAACCAGATGTGTTCAACAACAACATGGAGTTAAGTGAGGAAGAGGCAACTGCAGTGATGAGAGGAGGGAGGGTTAGAGGAAGGAGGGAGTGAATAGGAGTAGATCAATTATGTTGGGATATGGATATATCAGGGACAAGTGTCAAAAAGTGATAAATATCACAAGGTATCTTGCAGGAGTGAAGTGGGAAGCTTATACTGCATTGCTGAATAGAATAGAATAGAATAGTCTTTATTGTCATTGTACAAGTGCAACGAAATTGAAAGTGCAATCTCTTAAAAAGTGCATACTTATAAATAAGAACATTAAAAAACACATGACAGAAAAAATATAAAAACAAAAACATACCACATACACACCATTCAATTCACATCTGAAGTATTTCACGATTCATCATTATTATTGCACAGTTTGAGGAGATAAGAATTGTTATGATCCTGCCTTATTAAGTGCG
>JAQMCX010000372.1:0-12243 GCA_029814765.1 Acanthurus leucopareius | reverse complement strand
CTCTCACCTCATTATTGTCCTCATTGTTGTGCTGAGAATCATAAGACTGAAATGTGCAGCTGAACCAATCACATTCTCAGAGAGAAAAGGCTGCATCAGTGAATAGAGACCTGTGGCTCCTGGTTCCTCCTGGTTTTGGATCCTTCAGACCATGAAGGAGATGCAGGTGGGATTAAAAAGGGCTCCTCTTGCTGATCAGCTGCTTTTTTCTGCTTTGTAAAATAAATGTGCTATGTTTAATAAAAGTGACTCCTCCTGTCTGAGAAAACTTATATATTATAACTGCAAGCAGCGTTGGACAGGCCCTCGCACCCCAGCACCCATCGAAGCCGCCAGCAAGTCGCCCCAGACACAACCGAAAGCCAACACTCAGTCCACACTGCCACCCAAGTGCAGTATGTGCCTTCTTTCTCTCATGCAAGCAGGCCAGAACATAACTACACTCACTGCTTTAAAGTGGAAATCAGGCAGTGAATCAAGTTCATTCATGTGCCAAATCAAAGTCCCCTCTTTTCAATAATCACCTGACATTGATTAAAAATGCAAACATATGAAGGAAAAAAACAATGTTCCCTTATGTATTTCCTAGCACAGACGACGCCATCTTTCACCATTGTAACCCGTGACGTCACCGAGTTGCTTGGTAGCTCAGGAGTTACAGAGTTAGCAGTGACTACCATGACAGAAAGTGAAAGAAGAAGCCACAATGACAAAAAGGAGGCCACTACTGTATTGATCCTGCTTGTACTAATGAGTTTGAAAGGGTCAAAGTCATAGACTGTATAAAAAAGAAAAAAGCTAAGGGCAAAAGGACAATTTTCAGAAACTACCGCTGGAGCAGAAGGCTGTAATGCGGTGCCAGCTAGCGGCAATAAAAAGAGCAAATCCTCAGATGGGCGCGGACTTCAGGGCTTGCAGTATACATTTTATGGAGGAAGATTATATAGAAATGAAGACATTTTAGTCAGGCAAACTGATTTTTTGCTGGACCAACAGACTCAAGCCTGAAGCTGCACCCTCTGTTTGTAATTTTAATGAGTGCAGCCCTGGCTCTACCAACTGTCCGACGTACTCCGACCACAGCTGCAGGCAGGAGAGAGACAGGTAGGGCGACCCACAGCAGTCACCAGGTAACCATACTGTTACCAAGACATCAGCTGTCTCCATACCAAAATGCAACACTCCCACACTTCAATAAAGTCCAACAAAAGTGTCCATTTCTCTCACTGAACACATCTCTCAGCCCAAACAGTCCTCATCAACACCTGTTAACAGCAACGTCGGACACGCCCCCTAAATTTCCACAGCATCTCTGCAGCATAGGAGTTTTCTGTTTAGTTCAAGTTCCAGTTGATCTGATGGGAATTCAGCTATATGCATTTATCTTACGGCTCTTAGCATTACTTTTTTTTATCTTATGGCTCAATACTGCAAAATACAGTTAATAACAGGACCCAATGCACGTACATGAAACTTGAAGTAAGTTTGACATGAAATTAAATGCTAGCCTAACACGTGTAGCAGCCAAGGGGCAAACTCCCCACTTCCACATCGAAGCCAACCAGGAAGTACAAAAACTTGCAATTCCTCGACTGGCCACTTGAGGCTCCAAAAAGGAGCAAATTCCAATTGGAGCCCATGTTAAAATGACCAACTTTAGAGCAGAAATAAACATATTTACAGCCTGGTTCAAAAAACGTTTTTTTGTCTACAGCTTCTCTACCGTCTCATGAAAACTCTGAGGGGGGTGAACTTTTTTCTAAATCATTTGTTTATTTTATATTTGAGCTTAAAATTCGGCTATTTGGATGCGCTGTTCATCCTTTGACCCTGCCTCTTTTCCCGTAGTTTAGGCGGGCTCTTGACGGAGTCATGCGCAGGCTAATGGCGGCGCCCAGGACGAGATTTCCGAGGCTTCACTTTCGCTCATGCAGAAACCAATGGGTGACATCACGGAGGGTTTGTCCAGAGTTTTATACAATCAATGGTCGCAGCTAGTCAGCCTGCGCTGAGAGGCTATTAGGCGCCCTACGCACATTCGGTTATCCTCTCTATCACTACACAGGGTTCATATAGCACACATACGCAGTTATCACATGTCCATAAATCAAATTTATCCACAGTAAGATCACCCCCACTGTTTTTTTAAAGAGTATGAGGCTTTTCTCTGAGTTACTTTAACTGCATGCACACTTCGCTAATGTAGCTAGCTAGTTAATGCAACATAAAGGGTATTAGCCGCAACTCACTGGGATATGAACTGTGCACATTTCTAAGCTGTTCAACGCAGTTCCACTCAAAGTCACGGCTTCTCAACTGTATTTCAGTCAACAGTGTTCAATTTCTGTACGAAACTTCTTAGTTTAAGATCACTTTTTATCAACTTCACATTCGTTTTTTCTCCCTAACATCCACACGGACTGCACAATGCTTCCGCGCGCTTGGCAGAGCGTAACGACTATCAACGTCACGTGAAGGGACAGTAACCCATAGCAACCTGGAGTTTAACTACCGCTTAGAGCAGGGGTCGGCAACCTGCGGCTCTTTCATCGCTCTGCTGTGGCTAAATAATGAGTAAATAATGAGTATTTAATTTAAATAAATAATGAGTATTTAATTTGAATCTATTTTATTTTATTTCGTTTATTTTTGAAATGTAATTCTAAATGTGAGGATTATGGTGCTCTTGCAACATTATAATAAAACATGTTTTTTTTGTTTTTCTTTTCTTTTTTTGTCGCTCAAAATATACGTCACAACTGCGACATGTGCAACACCCGCCGGCGTGCAGTTCATTGCGCTTTTCAACCCCCGGTAGGCCAACCATGAATAATTCCAAGAAAAGAAAAGTTTCTGAGGAAAACAAAACATTTAATGCTACGTGGGCGGAGTCATTTGCTTTTACTGCTGACGAGAGTGGCTTACCAGTCTGCTTAATATGTGGTAAGAAATTGGCAAACAACAAAAAGTCAAATGTTACAAGACATTTCCAGAATAAACACATAGCCTTTGCTGAAAAATATCCAGATGGAAATGAGAGAAAAAAACTGTTTCAGAGCTGAGCAAAAATCATTTCAAGAGGTGGATGAACAACATATGCTAGTTTTGTGGCTGCTCAGGAAATAATCAGGCTTGGGAAGCTGTTTGCAGATGGAGAATATTTAAAAGAATCATTCACGTGATTAAAGGATGATGGCACACAGAAGCAGATGGCATTTTTGGTTTGCTGCCGGTGGATAATTTAAGTTAGTTTTAATATCAGAAGTATGGGGGGGACTCAAATAGACATTTAGTATTTTATTTGAAAGCAACCTTCAGCCCAGTGTCTTTTTTTCTGAGTTCAAAATGTTCAAAATGTTTTTGTTGCATGCAGAAAAAAAATCGTTTTCACTTTATCAGTATATTGACTTCATGAATGCAACACACTATAGTTTTTTTATACATAGAATAAAGGTAAAAAAAAAAAAAAAGATATATGCAGTGTTATCTTCATTTTAGATGTTAAAAGGGTTCTGTGGCTCTTGGTGTTTTCTGTGGGAAACAGATCCAAATGGCTCTTTGAGTGTCTAAGGTTGCCGACCCCTGGCTTAGAGAGTGATGCTCTACTGCCACCTTGTGACCAAAGTAGGACCTACGTTTACTTCGAAAGAAACAAATACCTGGAACAAACACATAAGGTGAAGTTTCATTTTAAAATTAGTGTAAAAATAACCTAAGGATTAAACTACCCAGGATACACTATGAAGATGCCAAACTGACTGTCAGAAGTTAAAAATGAATCACGATCATCATAAACAGCCACGCATGAAGGCATTCACGTAAAAACTGATTCATCAGCAGGAGGGCATTACTTCTGATGCAAACTGCTCAAATATATCTTACCGTAACTCCACTTTTTTCATAGATGTCACTCCAGACTTCAGCCTTCAAATGTTAATTACTCCACAGATGTTTTCCCCAATTTTATTATCTTCCTCGCCATCATTGTCTCTCGTTTTCGCTGTGCGTACAATAAAGTTTTTTATTGTATCTTATCAGCCGATTTTACACATAGTACGGGGCTATCTATAAATACCATACCTTAACTGGCAGTGCACAGTGCTGATCAAAAGTTCTGTACATTTGCTTCCTTTGGAATAAACGTAAATTGTACTTTGGTCACAAGGTCGTACACCATCACTTTTAAGCTTTACTTAAAGGATGAGTCACATGACCGGCAGAGTGCAGGAGGGGAGAGGAGTGAGGAAACGATTTTAGAAAACCTCCTCACTAGTACCACAAACTTTTTCAAATCTTAACAATTTATCATATTCTAGTAAGAAATTTTGTTATCTTTCCATTGGCATAGGTTTGAAGGCAGTCCGACTTATATTTTAGACTGTAGGGGCCTCAGTTTGACACAAGTCCCTTTTTTTCCCCATGTACTTTTATGTGAACATGCAGACGAAGTTGATTTGCAACTCTCTTTGAGGGCTTATAAAAATCCAAACAATTGGAGTAATAACAAGGTACCACAGACATTTTGATCAGCACTGTGTCCTCAGTCATCTGTTAGCTTTTGAAGTCACTACCATTTACGCCCCGGAGGAGATAGCTTTTGTTCATAGTGAAATTTTGAGTCTTAATTTCATTTTTAAAAGCAAATTGCGGACTTTCTGTTGATTTAGCTTAGGGGTGTCAGTGCATGATTTGTAGGTCTTGTTGAGTTCTACAATTCAGCTTTTTTTTTGGTCTTTCTACAGCATTCCTGTGGGCTGCGGAGGCCGTTTTAGTGCCTAGGTGGCGCTAGAGGGCACATTTTGGCACTTTGGGGGTTAGTTTTTCCATTTTATAACATTTTTCACAAGATATGATGTGCATGCTAAATTTGGAGTTTTTGAGCACGTTAAGGGGGTCAAATTAAGGTTCAAAGAACCATGATAATAATAATAAGAAGAAGAAAAAGTACAATTCTAGTAGGGTCCTCAACCTGGCCAGGGCTCAGGCCCTAATAATCCAATAATGACACAGTCCTTAAATGTGTCTTCTTCTCCAGTTTGACTTTTACACATTTTGTCCAGAAGGGTGCGCTGTTCTCAAGATAAAGTGTAGAGAAACGAGCTCAGGTTAGTGCACAAGCGGATCATCCATATTAAGACCTGGACGGGCTGTTGACCTTCAGTCACTCATCTGTGACTCATGATGCTTTTATATAAACTTCCTGTGCAGTTTGAAGGAAAAACAAGGCTCACAGTGCTGAGACAGTTTGAGACCGACTGCAGAAATGTTTTTTAATAAATCATAACTCAGGTTTTCTCTGTCTCTGTGTAGATGGAAACAGTTCACACACTAGTTTTCCTAAAGTTAAATACTGATGTTTCACTAGATTTGTGTCTGAAGTCCCTTTTGTTCGCACTGAGATAAAGTTGGGTGTAACTTTTTGGACGAGACATCTGCTGGATGCAAGACTCATAAAAATGCTCTGAATGAAAGTAAAAAGTGTTTAAATGTTGCCACAAACACCCATCAGCAGGGTTTCATATGAAGCAAACGATTGGACAAAGGCAGAAGCACGATCCCTTTGAAAAAGTCTTAACTTAACTTAAAGCACCTGAAGCAGCAGGTGTGTTGAGTCTCTCTGTGATCTGCATCACTGACACATCCAGGCCTCTTTGAAAAGGCAGCAACATCTGCTGATTGAACAATGGTTTTGGTTCTTCAGTCCAACTTTACCAACCAGATCAAACAGGTAAAGATCGATGTGGCTGTCATTCTGGTTCATTCTGGAGTCTTTCACACCTTTTATACATGGACGACAGTATCAACTCTTAAATGACTGAAAATGGTTTATTAACAAATTCAAACAGAAATATTCATCTTTGACACAGCAGATTAAATGTATTTACACAGTACGGGATACTTGGTGCAGCTAAACGAGCCCACTGTGGCGTGAGTTTACTCTACATGACCTGAATATGGCTTCCTGTTGGGTGATCGACAGTTAACCTCCAGAACGTGACTCTCAGCAGACGAGCACAAGTAGGAAAAGGTGTAAAAACACAACAGACATCAAGTTTGCAGTTTCCTCATGTCGTAGAAATGTGATTTCAGTTTGTGTGAATGTAGTTTGCAGCTTGTGCTCTTCTTGTGTGCATGTTTGTATGTGAGTGTGTGTGGGGGAGTGTGTGTGTTTTACACAGCTGTAAAACCCCCTGAACACTGACCAACAGGAAGATGTTACCATAGTTACTTCAAACACAGTTTCGAAATGAGACTCTTCAGATGAAGCAGCTTCCTTTCCTGTGGTTGAACTTGTTCGGCTCTTTGCTAGTTTACTGAAATAAAATTCTGTGTTGAAACAGAAGCAAGTTTATTCTCAGTGAGTTTGACAGAGAAAAGCAGCCGCCGTCTGAGTTATTGTGCTTTTAAACAGCTGCAGTCGGAGCTTGTGTGCTGGCTGACATGATTTGTACAGAGAATAAAAAAAAACAACTGGGCTAACGGCTAACATCAGCGGCTAAACAGATGTTTGCTAGCTACCAAAGCAAGTAAAGACTCTCATGCTTTGTGGGGATTGTCTGCATTTGCTGGATGTGATTTTATAATTTTACTTTGTGGCTGAACCTGCTGATTTTATGAGTCATCGCTGTTTAAGTTAACTCATGCTGATCTTACTACAGAGAAGCCACATGTGGTTTTGTTCTGTCTCACTGGGGTTGTTTGGCCTGCAGAGAAACTACTGTATGAAGGAAAACAGCTGCAAACGTGTTGCAGCCTTGAAACTCATCTGAGCTGCTGAAGGTCGCAGCGGCTCATCGCATCATAAAAACATTAAGCTTTGGTTTCTTTGGGTGCTGTTTTATCAGCCGCCCTAAATTTAAAAGACATCAATATACTCATGAAGGAATTCATGTCTGCACTGCAAGACACATTAAAGATAAAAAGTGAACCTGGAATCAACATTTGTTAAACTTTCTCTTCATGTTATATTAAGTGAATAAAACAAGTTGGACAGAGACGAGGTTTTCCTCAGACGCTGCACATGAAGCTCATTGGATCATCATGGTCCTTGGTGAGCAGAGGCTCTGCAGTCAGGTGATCAGTCTGCAGGAGAACACAGAAGAGCAGAACAAGGCCTCAATGTGCATCTACAGTACAAACTGACCCCTCCTCCTTTCCACTGTGCAAACTTCAGGAAAAGACAAAAGTCAACTCTTTGTTTTACATTTAACTGATGAACCACAGAGAAAAAAGTACATTTTGACATGAATCCTGCAGCTGCAGTGAAAAAAGTAACTTTCCTCCAAGATCCCAGCCTTACCTCGGACATTGATCGAGATAAAATGTCCCACTGCTTCGACTATTCTGTCACATTGAGCGCTGCATTGATATCCACCGACGTCGTCCTGCTGCAGGTTGAGAATCTCCGTCACGATCCATCTGTGTCTCATATTGTCTTTTATCACTGTATCATTCACCGTGGTTAAGTACTTTCTGGGGTCTGTCAGCTCAGTTTCTTGCTTATTCCATGCAACATGCAGCCCATTGCATCTCTTGAAGTCATATCGTGCCTCACATGACAGTTTGACCGATGAGCCGCTGGTAGCAGTGATAGTTTCCCTGGTGTAATAAACCTCTACGATATCTGTGACTGAAGCACAAAGGAAACAGTGTAAGAGAAAATCCTACAATCACCAGGTGTTTTCCACCTTGTTTAGTCTTAAAAAATCATTAATTTACTTTCAAAAGCCTGAGGGAAAAATTTAACAATTTGAAAACACACTTCTTTACTTTCTTACTGAGAGTTAAAGAGCAGATTGATAATCTCCATTTTGAACGATATCAGCACGTACACATGTTCAGGACTGGATAAACACACACACAACGCCATCTTGTACAGAAACATGCAGTTACTATTAATTTAAACAAAAAAACAAAGTAGATTGAGATGAAATCTAAAGCAAAAACGTAAAAAATTAGGTCTCAATAATAAACAGGCTCTGAGAAATTTTAGATAACCTAAAAGACTTTTATGTTACGCTGTGATGCTTCTGCCATGAGGCTCCAACCAGGAAAAACAGTTTAAATAAACTTTATCAACATCTGTTCTGTATTTGGTCAACTGTCTGAGGACGAAAGAGTTATTTATGTTCTGATGTGACTTTATGAGGTTTTCTATCCGGCAGTGACAGAGTCTTTTATCATAAAGGAGAAGAAATGTGTGAGGAGGAAGCCCACGGATCAGAGGTTGTTCACTAACCGTTATCCTCAGCAGACGACAAACACACAAACACCAGCAGCAGCAGCAGCACGGCGGGTCGAGAGAGCCGAGTCATTCTCCAACACCAGTTCTGGAAGGTTTCAGCACAGATGAACACGAGGACCAGAGCACGAGTTCGAAGATGGCAGAGCTGAAAGTGCCGCTCCACTCAGCTACTGATTTCACACTGACTGAGATGCAAGGTGTGTGGGATACGAGTGTGCAGGTCTGCAGCTGTGTGGGTGGAGGATATGCATCTGTGTGCTCAGTCAGCGGCGTTCGGGTTCCCCCTGACCACTTGAAACTTTCCTTTAAGCTTCAACAGAGCCCCTTTCCATTTTACAGTTTAGTTTTGTACCAAAATGCATGACACAGTAATCTATTTATGTTGCCTTAAATGCAGAAATCTGTTCCACTGACCCGTTTATTTGGAATCAGGTTTAATTATTTAGATATTTAAAAAAATTTTTTTTTTTTTTAAAAAAGTCTTTGTCATTTACACCATTTTGTTCTCACCAAGTGTTTTGAGATGTTTTTAATTACTTCCTCATTAATCCAACTTCTTCGACCTGTTTTAATGGAGTTTTATTTGATATCTGTTGGATCTTAACTTTAAAATAAAAGTGTTCAAGTTTGGCTGAAACTTTGACTGTTTGTAGCCTCTGCAATAATTTAACACAAAACCCACCATCACCTGTGATATCTTAATCATTATTTTTGAATGTTTATTATTTATTATTATTAATAAATATTCAACAATTAGATAAATAATAATAAAAATAAATAATAAGAATAATAAATCGATAATTAAAGTGCTCACATCGACACATAATTTACAAAATTCTTCACAATGCAAAATTAAATGGTTGAATGATCCAGTTAGCTTCTGGCTTTGTTGGTGAAGATCAACTAAAACATTTACTTTCACTGAGAACTTATTGAAATTATTTTAAAATTATAAATTATTTTGTTACCTGGTTGCTGTAGAAACATGAAAATGACTCCTTGTTTATATATTTTATTTTGTACAGTATCATTAAAGTCATGAAATAACTCCAGTGTTTAGTAAAGATGGATTTTTTTTATCCTTGATGATCATGTTATTTGCTGCATCAAGCTTGAGTCTCATTCTTTTTGGATCTGCACATGAAATGTGTGAAGGTCTGGTTTCAGCCCTCACATGGTTAAACGTCTCAACGCTGCAGTCAAACTTACATTCAAAATGTAATTTTTGAATCAGTAGTCAGTTGCTCTCAGTTCACACCTCTTTTGTTCTGTGATCTCACCACGTTTGTTTGTTTCTGTTTCCATTTTTTATCCATAATTATGCAGATTCATAGATCAAAAAATTTTAAAAAATGTGCCAATTTATTATTTTTTAGGGCTTTTTCTTATTTGTTTATCCTTTTCTATTGTGGTAGCTTTCATGGGTTTTTCCCTCTCTTGTGTATTATCAGGAAACTGTGCAAATGTCTTAAGATTTCACCATTTTCCAAAGCTGAGATCTGATCTGTCAGATGTAACTGCATCACATTCGGTGTTCAAACAAGAATTTTTATGAAGAATTCAGCAGTTCAGCTCAGGCCAGTTAGCCCTCAGTCGTGCATCAGGCTGCAAGAACAAGCTGGTGATTTTTTGTAGGAAGGAAGAGGGCAGTTGTTCTTCCTTGTTAAAAAGGATTTTATTTTTAGCCATGATTTCACTCTGTGTGAGCGCATGCAGTACGTGACAGCTAACATCTTTTGATGTCGGTTCCTCGCACCGTCTGCATCAGAGGTGAATGCAAACAGCTCCTCTCTGTGGAGAATCTGCAGCCTGTTAAATGTGTTAGTGAAGTCAGTTCTATGAGGACCAAAACACACATAGCATGCATTTAAAAGGGTAAAATCAGCATAAAAAACTAACTTTGGTGTTGAAAGCAAAAGTAATTTACATCCTAAAATATATTTGTTAGCATTCTTGAAGTAACATTGGCAGGGAAAATCTGTATTAATCTGTAGAAAATCTATAAAATCTGCCAAAATCAAGACAAAACTGCCACTAAAGCTGGAAATTACATTTTATTTAACTTGTTTAAACACAACTAGAATTTACAGCAATGCTAACACCTCTGTAAGGCAACACAACAACCACTTTCAGCTAATGCAAACACGATCAGAGCAGGCACAGTGTAAAGGCCTAACATGGTCACTGTCTTTGTTTGATGTGTTTGCATTCAAAAAAATGCAAATTACCTCTGCATTTAGGCTTGAGAGAATGTTATCAAGTATTAAATTAAAATATCAGACAAACGGAAATTATGACTTGATGCTGCATTTAGTATAAAAAAACTCAGGCAAACACCAAATCTGTCAGAATTCATCCTCGAGGAGACGTGAATGTCTGGAATGTAACACATCCAATACTTATTACCACATTTTACTGAAAAAATGTTTGTTAATATGAAGGAATTACGGCCTTTTTTGAGGAACTGTAGTCTTCATGTCTCCGCATTTGCTTCAACAAAGTGGTGGAGTCTGCAGCTCGGTCGTCTTGGGAGGTACTGCGTTAACCTGCTGAATGCCAGTTCTTCTTCATTATTCTCTGTTACCAATAAACCAGACACGAAAGCAACATGACTTCCTGTTTTGTTTGTTTTGTTTTTTTAAAATATAACTGCAGATAAAATCAATAATTATTTACCATCGAACTTAACCTGTGTCATCCTCTAAGTTTTGCACAAACATTTTGTTCCTTTAATCTGCGGTTGGCGAGGCGTCTATCCTGTTGCATTACATCATAATCAGTCGACATAAATAGGTTATGATTTACTTATATATACGTACACAAACACCACATATGCAGTTGGTGACTGAGACAGTTTGGGTTCAAGACTCTCACTGTAAGAAGAATGGAAATGGAAAATGGACAATCCTTCAGTTCATCAGCTGAAGACGGGAGCAACAGAAACGAGCAAGGAGAAGATTTTCATCCAGGTCAGATTATCTTTATTTGTTTCGAGTTACATTTTGGTCGAACGACAGCCTCTTTGTTTTTCTTTCTTTAAACTCATGTATAGAAACTTAATGCACAAAAGTGATGACTTTTTTAATGTTTACTTTGAAATTTGAGACTAAATGAGGCAAAATAAAGTAAATATTATAAAACAAAAGGTGTTATCTTGCTGATAATATTACATTGGTAACATTCTCAGAAATTTTCTCAGAAATCTTAAAAGTAAGCCACTTCCATTTCGTTTTTTTAGCATCACATCTGTTTTGTAAAACCTTAATCTTGTCGTCTTTGTTCCTCTGTACATCAATCTGTTTGTGGCTTCAGTTGGCTCTTACAGCCCTTTGTTATTATTCAGGGCTGTATAGAGCCATTTTTTATATTAAAAAAGGCAAGAAAAACCAATAAAAAATTACAAACAAAGACAGCTGGGTTGGATATCCAAATCTAAATGACCAAAAAACAGTGAGTGACAAGTACAATTACATGTTTCCTGATGTTGATAATAGAAATACGGTGGCTGTTTTCTGCGTTTTTTTCTACCTGTAGGAGGGTCGAAGCTCTTCAAGGTGGTTGGGATCAGCTTTCTCCTGCTGTGCGTAATACAAATTGTTTTCAATGTTTTAGTGCTACAAAAAGGAGGTGAGTATTAGTCCCCATCTTCCACATCACACCAAAAAATACACCAGTGTAATTACATGACACAATTCAAAAACTAATCTTCTGTCCAGCTAGTGAAAACCCCGTTGGTCTGCCCTGGTGTTAATGATAAGCTAGGCTAATCATTTCCTAGCTCTTATTAAATACTAATAACTTAAATTAGCAGGGCATCAATCTTCTCATTTAAAACTTATAAAGGGAGTAAATATATACATTTTTAATAATACTAAACGACTAAATGTGAAATATCAAAAACCACAAACTTCTCATCAGTTTCCTTTTCTTTTAGATGAGTGTCCAAACAGGTCTGACAACATCACAACCAGCAACTTCACCACGATGTCACCTGATGA
>JAQMCX010000371.1:0-12244 GCA_029814765.1 Acanthurus leucopareius | reverse complement strand
TTAATTTCGATTAATTAATTACAGACCCTATAATTAACTCGATTAAAAATTTTAATCGAGTCCCACCACTAAAATATAACAATGCCTAATCAATCTATATTGATTTTAGGCTTGAATTAAAACCTGGTTGGTTCACTTCTAGTCTAATCCCCACCCACTTATGGTTTAAGCCTGCTCATTGCAAATATGGATTTGGTTACACACAGGTAAAAAAGCTGCCCGATCACATAACGATATCAGTGAGGCCTTCATGCCTATCTCTGTTATTTAGGATAATGGGCACTGTAGGAAATCTGTATTGCTGCATCCGAGTGTTGCCTTCAAAATGACTGAGTGGCTGTACTGCAACTAATGGAGTATTCATATGAAAGCACTTTTCCCCACAAATTTCTCTCACAATAGATGACTGCCCCTACCCGCATAAAGCTGATCATTTTAAATAATTAATAAATTGAAAAAATGAAAATGCTGCAGTAACAAACTAAAACAGAGGAGGCAGAGATAAAGAGACCTTTCAGTAACCTAAAGGTCACTGGTTTGATCTCTGGCACCGACAAATGACTCTATTCCAGCTGACACTTATTAATAATGGAAGACTCGTTTTTCTTTGAAATTTAGAGTTTTATCTATTTTACTGTGGTGCCAGGAGCTTAGCTGAAGGTGTGTGTCTGGTTATTGCTAATCCGTGTGCATCCTGGTTATATTATTAATTATTTATGGCTACCATCATATGTACCATCATATGTAGTTTGAAATAGGAATCTAGAAAAGTCATTAAATAAAAACATGGAAACAGGAAACAGGGAAAGAGAGCGAGATGACATGCAACAAATGATCCCAACCAATGTAGAACTAGGAATGCCATGGCTGTGGCATACGTCCTGATGGCTCACCCACCAGGAGCCTCATAAATACTCACAATTTGGCCCCTGCTGCATTGAAAATCAGTTAAAAAACAAACAAACAAAAACAAACTCAGCATTTTAGCCCCAAGGATGCTGCAGGGATGCTGCATTTATGTCCACCAGGTAAGGATTTACTCATAGACCCTAGAGTTTGCCCCATGATTAAATTCAAACAACTCATATTAGATACAACACATAAAATATCAAATTCACAGTGAAGTTAGTAAACAGACTGAATATCACTTTTTCAGTTCACATACCCCGAGAAGCATTAATCGTTCCATCGATGAATCATTCATGTGGGTTAAATAATACGAGTCAGACATGAGAAGTATTAGCAGTTCTTTTCAGGGGCTTTCATGAAAAATCATTATTCATTTATGAAAGTAAACAGGGACGACTGGTCACTGAGGCGGAAAGTACTCTGAGGGAAAGAGGCAAAAAAATGGTAGCAGACCTATTATGTGCATCGATTAGATATTTCAGAACAAAACAGAGGAACTAAAACATTATCTTAGACATTGTTAGTAATTACTGACAGTACTGCATTTCTACTGAAAGAAAAAAAAACAAAAAACAGGGCAGAACTAATGTAGTTATTACATCCAAAATTTATGGTCTCAAGAAAAAGTTTAGATCTTTAAAATACTCTCATATTTCTGTATTGTGAGGTAGATTGAGTTTGACCTCATTTTGACTGCTGATCTGTCAAACAGTTATTGCCCAATGGATTCTGGCTGGGATAAATGGATAAGTGCATAAAATGAAACTCAGTGGCATTAAGAGACAGTAAAGTATACTTCTGGTTTATTACCTTGGATTTTATTTTTGTAGCCATCATGTTTTATTAATCATGGTAGAGTTCTGCTTATTGAAATGTTAATTCAAACTGTAATTATCTGGGATTATGGTGAAATCGCTACGGTAAAGTATGCACCTGACAAGAAATGGGATTTAACATGTGATCAGGCAGACTGTTAAAGCCAGATTAATTTAACAACTTCATTTGGTGGTTAACCTAAAGTTAGCCCATCCAGCGGGATGGATTTAATCCCTGATTGTACGGAAGAACTGCTCCCAAGCAGATGAAGTAAAGCTTGCACTTACATGTTTAACTCCTCTCACTGCAATATACAACAAAAAGTCTGCATTATGGCAGTGTAGTTCACTTAAACTATAACTTAAGTTCTCTGCTCACTCTTTAATTGCTGCTCACCTGAAAGCTGAGCTGTTAATGCTGCTGTTTACCTTTAATTTGATTAGGTTATTCCCTATAAAGACAGCATCATGTTAGTTGATGCAGAGCCCTTTAATTGTGTTTGTATTGACTTTATTGGCATCAGCTGCTCTTCTAGCTGTTCTGGCTCATTCAGTGATGTGTATCTAGTAGCATCCTATGATATTGATACAACTCTATTTGTTGTTTTCACTGCTTCACTACTGAGACCTTTAAGTCAACGCCACAGGCTGCTTCAGCAAACATCTTATATAGTATTTTTGATTTTGTTAATTTACCAAAGATTTCATGCTAAATTATGTTTATGTTTACTCTCTCAGAATCCTTGTTGCTGCTTGGATTTTGTGAGGATCCCCTCTCACAGCAGAGCCTTTTCACCAAACTGTGCAACCATTTACAGTGATAAGTCATTTCACTGGATCTGTCTCACATAAAAGGAGTGTACTGCCTTTAAAATTAGTGTTAATGAAGAGAGCTGAGTGACAGGAAAGACTTTACTTGATTGCCACGCAGCCTTTGGTGGTGACTGAGCAGGCTTATGTCTTTGCTTTGTAAATGATGCTCGCTAAGATATGATAGACTCTGAATACTTTTTTGTTAGAGCTTAGATTTTTTGGTAAGAAATACGTTGACTTTGTTTAAACAGTGGGGTTTACCAAAAAAGGTACAGGTTCTTAAGGTTTTAAAAATTATCCAGCTTAATAAAGACATTCTTTTAATCTGCATTCCTGCAGAGAAGAGAGACTCACCACCAGTCCCCACTCTCTGCTGTGCTGACCTTTCTGCTTTCTTGTGGGCAGCATTTGACAGACATTACAAGTGAATAAATATGAGTGATTGTTTTATCTTTAACCTTAATTTTTCACTTTAAATAAGTTCTGACAAAAGGACTCTTTAAATAAGTTTGTTTAAGGAGTCCTGTAGTCAGAATAATCTAGATTCTTCTGACTTAACTTAGTTTTAACAATGTAGCTGTGCTCTCATTTTCTGGCATCAAATTTGGTCTGCAATTTTGTTCTTACAATGTACAATGAAGAAACCTATTTCTAATTTTAAAACACATTACCAGACAATAAAGGGGGGTGAAAGTTATGTAGAATTAACAAGAAAATGTGGGTATGCAAGTTTTAAAATGGTAAAGGTGAGAAAAAGGTAGATAAATACAAAAGTCTGACTGCAAAATAAAACAAAATCCAAAGAAACGGAGAGCACTACAAGCATATAGCCAGACAGGAAGACACATCAAGAAAGTGGCCAACCTGGCGAATAGCAAGTTCAAGACCTCGTTCCAGTCCATTCCTATCCGCAGGCCTCCATTCAAGGAAGGTCACAAATAGGTCTCAGGCTTGCTGTCCTACAATGCATCCCTCAGGGACTAAACTCCACATAATCCAGACTCGTTCTTGTTGAGTGATAGAAGAGGAAGGCTGGCTGCTGTCTGTTCATTCAGCCAGAAATGTAGCTTTTTCCCCTCCCTTGTTCTATTTTGTTCACAGCTGTCACTAAAAAAATGGTTTTAGAGTTGATCATACGCAGCAAAGTAAGAGCTGGCAGCACACCAAGAGTTATGATTAATCTCAATATATCATCATTTGGACAGCTGGGAAGATGTAGGAAAATATAGTTATGTAAAAACTATATATAAGGGGAATGTGCAGTGAAAAGGAATGATGTAAAAAGGAAGGTGCAAGTTTGCATAAATCTATAATGAACCTTAAGCAAATTAACCAAAATTAGAGTGAAAGCAAATATAGGTATATAACTAGATTTGTAAAATATAGGTGAATGTATTAAAATGGAGGATGGAAGTGATACTACATTAAACAAATATAGGTAAATAAAGGTAAGTGTCATACAGGTAACAGTTTCAAGTAGGATCACTGTTTTTTGTTTTTTTTTTTGTTTGTTTTTTTAAAATTTTGCACATCTTTTGCATAGTGTTGCTATCAAGTGAAAACCATCAACCAACTCATTGTCAGCTCTACAAGAAGCATCCCTCTTTTCAACTTATTGATGGTAGATTTGTAAGATAAGCTCAATCCTGAAGAAAATCATTGTCTAAGAGGATGTAAAACTTATTGAAGCCATAAATGGAACATGCAATCATTATGTAGCCATTTATATCTGCAGGTGAATCTAGTTTGTTTTGCTTGTTCTTAACAAAACATCAGCAAGATCAAACTAAATCTTTTCATTTGTTTTAATGATCTCAGTTTTGAATATGATTCTGGTGGATATTTAAAACACTGGGGCTCGCACCCTCTGCTTCTCTGGTCCCAATCACACTGAAAATTCATTACTGCAGGAAGAATCTTGCTGTTGTTATGCACAACATAATTATCAGTCACTGGCGTGCCAGCAACACACTCTTAGCAGCTAGGTACAGGCAATTAAAAAGACAGTAATAACAATAACTTTAAGCATTCTAATAATTTCCTCAAAGATTGATGTTTTCATTTCAATTATATTAATTTCTCCTGATCAGATGAATAATAGTTGGAAGTGAAGAGGAGAACTAAGCTCTTTATTTTAGACTTTGACAGTGTACATGCTAAGACAACAAATAAGCTGTTATATCATGGATATCATGGAGGTGCTTTGCTCAAAATTCATGTTTGCGACTTGGTGAACAAATGTTGTTCTCATGTCATAAAGGATGGATTAAGAGGGTAACTGTTGTTCAGGAGCTGCTCATCCACTAGTCTTGTACCTGAATGGGTAAATACTGATTTGTCTTGTAAAGTGCTTTGAGGGTTGCGAAGACTAGATAAATAAATGCAGTCTGTTTATGTTTTACTATTGTATAGAAATGAAACATTTACACTCTAATGAAGAGTTTGGTTGTATTAGTTATGTGATGATGTATGACTATTACTTTATGTAATTTAACAGAATACATATTTGTTTATTCTTTAAGCAGTGTTTTAGCAAATACAGGCCAAAATGGATGTTGTACTTTCCATAATGGTGGAACTATAAAAAGTATTTTTGTAAGACTATTGAACAGGAGGAATGATTTTGTGTAACTGTTGAAGACATGTATGGCAAGCCAAGAGGACCTTTGGATTCCTGCTACCAACAGCAGGGATTGTTTTTGGAATTGCTGTGCTCTTTAAAACCAACAAATTAATTTACCTGTGTGTAGCCTACATTATAAAACATTATAAAGTGAGAAAGCAGACATGTAAATTGTCAGTACTTTTATATGTGACTCATATGTAACTTGCTCTTTGCATCCTGCAGTTTCTTGTCATCTTAGTTAAATGGACGAGACATTATTATTCATCTGGGATTACAGAGTTGAACCTTCAGTTTATCAGGTTGCCCTTTCAGTTTGTGTCCTCGTGTTGCTCAAGAAGGTCAATTTTAATTTAACACTCTGGAAGCGAGGAGCCAGAGAGTGGAGAGCAGGTGTGTTATCCTCTTTTCTGTGATGTCCTAATAATGCACAGCTCTAAAGGAAATGAACAGGAAACAATGTTAAGTAACTCCAACATTATCCGGGCAGACTGTTCAAAGTTCCCCTTTACTCAAAAGTGTGTTTTTGTGTTTATGTTTATGAATTCTAAAATGTCAATAAAGTTTGACACTAGAGAGGTATATTCACATTTGTCTATTAAAGTAGAAGTATCTTTGCACTTTGTTAAAATCTTAAATTCAAATGTACAAATGCCAGATTTAGCATATCACAAACTCGGAAGCAAACTGTAGGCAAAACACCTGAACCCTCAGTAAAGAGAAGACATGTCAGTGTTAGTGGATGTTGTAACGCAAACTGTCACTTTCTGTGCTGTCATAGACAGCCAGTTACAAGCAAGCTAGCAAACAATATTAACCAAGACATGCTAACCACACTTACCAAGTTGAATGCTAATGAAATAGTGAATGGACTGCATTCATATAACACTTTTCCAATCTTTCGACAACTAAAAGTGCTTACCAACAAGCCAACATTCACCCATTCACACACTAATGCCAGTTAGCTTCACTACAAAGTGCCAACCTGTTGGCACATATTCACGGATCGATTGAACAATCTATCGAACAGCCATCAGGGGTATGTTGGGATTCAGTGTCTTGCCCAAGGATACTCTGACATGAAGACTGGAGGACCATTGACCCTCTGTTTAATAGACAACCTGCTTTTCCTTCTGAGCTACATTCACTTTTTTTTGCGCAGAAGGGACTCTTCATCTGAGTCCCGTTCACATTTAAGCTTAAGTCTGAGCTTTAAACTCATGGAGTATTTGGTTCCATTTCTCCAATGTTTCCTCTAATTAGCCAACTTGTTGTGCACAGCTTTCTCACCTGTCAACCTCACTGTCTGGCCACCACTGTGAGGTGAGGCTCCTCCCGAGAACTAACAATGGTGGGTGTAGGATGAGGATTGTGATTTGTGTATCTAGAATTTTTCAGTGAGGAAAAAAAATGTGTGTTGTGTTTCTAGACACTTCTCTGATTATTTTCTGTACTTTTTTATGTAGAAAAACAATGTTAAAAAATAGTTACTGTTATTTAAAAAAAAAATGTGTCTGGTGGGAGACTCTAACAGGTATGGCTTTAACATAATAAATCTAAATTGTACAGTCGTTTTATTTTTAAAAAAATATTTCATTGTAAATTTCTCTTTGTTTTTGTTTTTTCATTTTTTGATTGATGGCTATGTGTGTATCTCTTATTATTTTCTTTTGTTTTGTTTATTGTAATCAATATACCAAGCAAATTCTCATATGTGAAAACATTATTTAGATCTCGAATTTGAAACCCACGGACAAGTTTGGTTTCTATCTGTTTTTTTTTTGTTTTTTTTATGATGAAGCAGTTTCAGGCTATCATTATCAGCTTTGCTGTATGATTTTTAGTAGCTGATGCTTTGATGCTTGCAGGAGCCCATTTGAATCTAAAGCAATCCATTCAACTGATTCAGGCCATTTACATAAACTATTGTGTGTCAGAAAAGAAAAGGCAAAGGATTTTATCCATTAGTTAACTAACATGTTACACCATTGTTCTCTAAAATGTTAATCCCTAAATAACAATCTACCACACGCACTTTTGTAATGCAATGAAGTATTTTATGAATCAGCCAAGTTATCATGTCACCAAACACAAATATAAGTGCAAATCATGTTTCAATGTTACAAATGACCAAATTGGGTCTTTCTGACAATTGCCAGGCAAAAACACATTTTGTTATGACTGTGAAATGAATCCAAGAGTATCAAAGGTAGAGCAGAAATCACTACTGTGTGACAAAGAAATTCAAATATGACATTACCACATGAAAGACTGTTGAATGTGGTCTTGTGGGGGCTGAGGGAAGAATACACAACTGAAATTACTATTGTTAGGTTTTGACAGAGAAGTTTAAAAAATGGTTCCTGTAGATATCATGCAGGGGCATATTGAAACTTGCTACAATACCCTGTTTTATTTTTAAAAAAAAAACAGTTACAGCTTTTCAAGCAAGAAACCTTAGTTTTCACAAAGGAAAACTTGTGTTTGAATTAACAATACAGGCATAATTTCTGCAACTGGTACATTATTTAGTAACAAAAGAATTACTTAGTTTCAAGTCTCAGTTTATCTAGCTTGTTAACACTTTATTAAAGAGGTGTGCATTAGACTAACATGACCCCATCATACCTATGACATGATACATCCGTACACATAAAGAAGTCTTTTAAAATTATATTTAGAGTCATTTTAATGCAAGTTTAAATTCTTCAGGATGCCTTTATTATTACAAGACATGAAAAACCTTTTAATGTCTTAGATATGACAACTTCACATTAATAAAGACAACAAAACCTGTCTTTAACATGACTTACAGGTCGGCTAACAAATTTAAAGAAACTTTTGAGCTCTTTGTTGCAATCACAGTAAACAGTGGCTGATTTTGACATGAATGTTATCTGGCCATTCAAATTATAACATCACACTTTTCAATAACCAAGCTCCAATGGTGCAACATAGACATGTCTATACTTTAAACATTATGGGAGCCTGTTTGACAACAGGGAGTATTTTAATATTCAGAGGGGACTTTAAATCACTCACAGTATCACAAAATGTTAACTTTTTAATAGTTATCTCTATTCAGAACAGAAATGACAAATAAGAATAACCAAGTAAAGCTAAAATGAGTAAAGTTTGAATAAATTAAATAATGTATTAACTGACTGACATTAGCAGCTAATGAATACTGTTTTTGTTTTGTTAATCATAGGTTTTCCCAGTCAAATAATGGCCCCAAATTTTAAAATATGACATCTAAAAAAGTTATGAACTTGCTTTGACTTTCCTTTTTTTCAATAGTGGGTGCTAAATTTTGTAGATACATTCAGGAAAAAAACAACAGCAACAACAAAACTTTAGGGATGACCTCAATTAAAGTGTGTGCAGTGTTTACTTACAGTAAATATTTGTAGCTCCAGTTCAGAGAAGTTGTATTTTGCTTCATATTGGTTTTGTTATGTAATTTTATAACAGGAGACAACAACACAATTAAATTCTTATTTTTAAGACACGTTGAAATAATATTTCAAAATATATTTTCATGCTTGCAATTCTAATTTTATTCTTTTCTTCTGTTATTAGACTTATGTGTATTTTTAAAAAAACCTTGATTTGTAAAAATTTTGAAAATAGAAATGAATGCCATCAGATTTATCCAGACCACAAAGTTTCAATCAACAAATATATACATATTTTTTTGCAGCAGATTTACCTAAAAGAAATAATAATTTGTGACAAATTCTACAAAAATTTGTTCAAAAAGGGACCTACCTACAACCTAAATGTAAAATCCTGCATTTACATTAATTTCCTTTGTAAAAGTAATTTCATTTTATCAAATATAATAGTGTAACAGTATTTTTTTTTTAATATAGTACTTTTACTTTAATATTAAGAATATGTTTTGTGATTACTTAAAGGTCCTACATTAAGTAATATTACTTAAGTAATGTGTTTTATTTGTAATAGTTTTTTATGTGGTGAGGTATTAATACTTTAACCTCAGTAAAGGAATTTAACAAACACCAACCATATGAACAAATCCGTGCAGAAATGACCAACCACCTTTTTTCTTACGCTCCACAAAAATGGAAAATATTAAATGTTTTTTGTTTTGTTTTTACCTTTCCCTCTTTTACTTTATTGGCCTCCCACCTTGCAATTCGAAGTAAACACAAGAAACTTGTGCTTCAAAAAATGGACTAGACTCAGTGAATAATTCCCTAAACTTAACAACAACCTTGCGACCTGCCCTACGTGCCCTAGAGATAACCTTATCTAACTAGCCCAGTGAGCAGTGATAACTAACATGTCTTTGGGGTCATCAGGTGGGAACCTCCTTTCACCAGTGTTTCGTCTAGTTGGTCCCACAACATCTCCAGTAGGCTAGACAGTGATCACTGGCGTCCCAGAGTCACCACCCTAATGCCAGCTATCACCGCTCCTCACACCAAGACAATTATCTCTTGCCCTGTGCCATGCTCTGGGAATAAACTGTTTCTCCCAAACTATTCTTAATTGTCTCCACAAAAACTTTAGGATATCAGGTGCGCTTTTATAAACCCAGTAGGGAACTCCATTTGGCCCTGGGGCCGAAGAAGCCTTTGAACGTCTGACTACCTCCTCAACCTCCTTCCACCTAGGTGGTCTAACATCCATCTCATGATCTATCTCCCCTAATGGTGGTATGTCAGGTGGAAGGCCTACTGCTCTATTCTGCTCAAAATCTGAATATGCATTTCTTAGACACTTTTCTACTTCTAACTTTGTTGCGTTTAGCTGCCCTCCCTTTCCCTGGTTAAACAACCCTTTAACAAACTTGAACGGGTCCCTGTAAAACGCTGTCCTTACATATTCTTTCTTCTCTCTCTTTTTCCTAAGATATCAGGCCCTTCTAAGTACTGCTAGCCTGTCTCTCAATTCCTCTTGCAAAAAGTTAATTCCCTCCCTCTCTCTCTTCCTCTGTAGCTCTTTTCCACTGCTTTCTTAATTGTCTTCATTCCTTAACTAATTTCCCCATTCTCTTTGTCGTCTAGACATAACTAAATGTCCTCTTTCAACCCTCTTTCTGTCTTGTACCCCAAATCTTTCTACAGCAAAGGAGTAAATTATATCTCCCATCTTCTCTAGTCTATTGCTTGCATTTCCTCCTAGTCTGTTTGAAATTACTGACAAATCCCTGTTGACTGTCTCCCATAATATGATTAATCATATTTTGCTGTGTCGCAAAGCCATCTTAACTAGAATATGAACATGGTTTGCTTAAACAGACGTGTCAAACATCTAGCTGTGCAGCTGTAGAAAAAGATTCTTGTCCCCAGAAAGAATATGGAGGATGATGGCTGCCGTTATTCCTCTTCCCTGAGCCTTTTCCCTCATTGGTATTTAGAAGCCGCTGAAAGCATGGCAAACAGCAGTGATGCCTGGTGATGGTAGCTGTAGTCCACCTTTGTTCTTTAAAGGCATGAATTGATGCACAGATTGATCTAAGGTATGGGCCTGTAAGCAAGGGATGCAAGTAAGCTTCTCTTGAATCTTTTTCACAATGAAGCCTGTCAGGTAAGGGACTGCCGCCTCCTTGTACTCTGACCTATTGTCAAAATTGGCTAAGTCAGAGAAGGTGTCGTTTTTAGGCACATACTCATACACCCACCTCCTCAAGCTCTATATTCACCCCGCGTGCATTTACAGATGTAGGTGTTGAGTCAAGGATGGTTGGGTTGTCACAAAGAGGACAGTTGCCTGTGCCCTTTTTTTTACCTTGTGCCCCACAAGGAGGTGTTTGTATGGCTCTCTTAATTGCCTTACATTAGGGTTGTTGTCGTAACCTCCACATGCTCTTACTGCACAGAAGGACAACTCTAAGTGGTCTTGCATTAACCATGTACAATAGCATTAATCACAAAGTTAACTCATGTGTAACCCTCAACCCATATGTATAGCAAAGCTAGAAAAGTTAACATGCTAACAAGCACATATATATCACCATTAGCAAGTTAAACCACATATTTAATTAAGCACCTATAAAATATATTCACCCCCTCAGAAGTTTTCACATTGGTCTAATTTGCAGCAATTACAGCTGTGACTCTGTGTGAATAGATCTTCATTAGCGTTGCACATCCGGACACTGCAACCTTTCCCCATTCTTCTTTGCAAAATGGTTCTGGTTCACTTAGAGGGTATTTTGATTTAACAGCTCTTTTCAAGTCCAGCTAGAGATTCACAACTGCTCACAGCCATTCTCTGATCATATTGCTGTTCTGAAGCCATTTATGCGTAACTTTGGCTTTATATATCGGTTCATTGTTTGCTGGAAATAAATCTTCTCCCAAGTCAGAGATGTGATGCACACTGTTTCTGGCTTTCTGCCAGCTTTCTCTGGACATTGCTGCATTCATTGGTCCTGAAAAAGCCTTAAAAGACCTGCTGCAGAGAAGCATTCCCACAGTTTGATGTTGTCAATCTGATCTTTTTCTTTTTCTTTTTCTTTTTTCTTTTTCTTTTTCTTTTTCTTTTCCTTTTTTTAGGCCCAAAACTCCAAATTTACCAAGACCTTAAAACCTTGCTCAAGTTCTCAAGGTCTCAGGGTCTCCAAGCTGTCTTTAATAGAAGTTCATTCATGTCTAATGAAAGTCTGCAATGTAAAACATCAAATCATTTGGGGAGCAATACCATTAAAATGACTGGGAACATCACCTAGTGTGCAGACTCTGTTTTCTATGTTTGAAGTTTTGCTTCTAGCACCTAGCACTGACTTTTTTGAATGTGCATGCTTTTTGCTTTTGCTACAGTGGTAACTCTTCGCTACAGCTTTGACCTCTGAAGCTTCTGAGCCCTTAGATTTCCTTCAGATTAGCCATTGGTCTTTCGTGAGCCTCTCCTCTGTCACTAGCATCTTTATCACACAGTGATTCACTTTCTGTGGATGGCCTGCTGTAAGCAAACCAGTCCCTATGATAAACCTTTTTTTCATTCATCGAGTTTTTGGATTAATTTCACTCACTTGTCATAGTCTGTCTGTTTTATTGTGTTAGTTTATTTCCTGTTTTATTTTGGTAGCCTTAGTTTCTGTTGTGTCTCC
>JAQMCX010000370.1:0-12247 GCA_029814765.1 Acanthurus leucopareius | reverse complement strand
CCGTTCATGCAGGCTCTAAGTAGATTTTAACTAAGCACAAAAATTCTAAGACCAAATTAAAAACTGGTAGCTATTAAATTAACTATACTGACCAATGAGCAGTGATAACTAACACGTCTTTGGGGTCATCAGGTGGGAACCTCCTTTCACCGGATAGATAGATAGATATTCCTCTAAGTGTGCAAAGGAATTTTGTCAGCCTCAGAAACCTCTTGTGTCTCTGAGTGATTCCCTGACAATCCGCTTTACAAGTTCTATAGGGTTGTCCTCAAACAGTGATGCTATTTTCTGAGAGCACTGATTGGTTGGAGGGTGGTGCTTCTACACCCAGTGATCTCAATCTCGAACATTACTTGCTACCTACCAGGTTAGCCATTTTAGCAATTTAGCATATGTTGATATGGAGACAGTCCTCATTAAGAACTGAATCACCGTTGTACAGTTGAACCCAGGGTTTAACATGAAGTTACCTCGGTAACCCCAGATTTTTCTTTGTAGTACAGGCCCTAGGTCTGGCACCTTAGGGATTATTATCGTTTACATTTAAGTTAGAGAAGTAAGCTTTTTTTGTAAAGATAACTGAAGATCTTTTTACAAACCCAGGAAAAATAACTGCACAAAATACATTTTAAATAATCTTCACACAGAATACATTTTTTTTGCACCTGTTTCCCAAGAGACTGAAAAAAAAGTGACAAAACTTCACATTCTCTGATAATGTGTTGATTTTTGGGATGAGATAGCCAGGGATATATCTTTGAGAAAAAAAAAAATGCTTAGCTCCATTTATATAAGGTCAGTATGTGACAGGTACAAAGCGAGACTAGGTTTTGCCTGGTTCTGATTCATAGGAAATGTCTTCAATGCCTGTATGTTATGAATAGACAGAACACAGACCAAAACCTAAATTGTGTATACTGATGCATAAAAGGTATTTCTGGCAAAGCTTTAAAAAGATGGGTAAATATACAGCTTGTAAAATTTCCATATGTGTATTGGCTGGACTGTTACAAGCCGATATTCTATTTTATTTTATACTATGACCAAAATGTCACTATCTATAAAACAAGTCTGAGCTAGTACGTGCACCAAGACCAGTAACACTTGTCCCAAAGCCTTCTGCTCTACTGGGTCATCCTTTCTGACTTTGCCTAGCGGAAGATGTTCCTCTTTAACGAATATGACCTCATCATTGCCCAACAGAAGTCCGAGTAGCACCAATAGCAGTGACACAGTGTGGAGGGGCTGGTGCCTGCATTGCTAAAGGCAAATTGACACCAAATGAGATGTGACAGCTGAAAGAAAAAACAGGCCCAGCTGATGGAGCTAAAATGAGAACAGAAGGTCTTTTGTATCATTATATTTTCAGAGTGGGGTACAGTATGAAAAATAGGGGTGGAAATATAAGCTCTGAACTGTGAAAAGTCTCAAAGCATGCAAAGATAAGGTTTCTCGAATTAAATCCATTTATTAATTTATACATATATAGAAATAACAGATTATGTGCTGTGTTTATTGGTTGGTACCCTTCAATGACCTTGTTACTGTGAAGTATGACAAACAAGTGGCTTTTCATTCAGTTTAGGGCTCGTCTGTTAGTAAAAAGATCTGAACTGCCCCTGTGATGTAAAGGGGAGAGGAGTGTGTGTGTGTATGTTTGTGTGTGTTCGTGTGTTTAGGTGGATGGGTGGTGGTATGGGAGTTGTTAGAGGAGTCAGTGCTACTCAGGGCTCCACACAGCAGAGTCCCAAACTGGTCTGTTCCTTCTTAATATGTACTTAGACACTTGCACGACATCAAAATGCTTTGTCTTTTGCATCTTCTTGTCCCTTCCACTACCTTACCGTATGACCCTAGAGGGCATATAGAAAAGTTTTATTTATTTATTTATTTGTCACATTACGGGAACTCAAATACAATTGTCCCTAGAGAGGAGAGAGACAGTTCAAGCAGTTCTCCCCCTAGCTCTACAGTGTGTGCCTTTCAGGTCCACTGTGCTACTGCCAACAGCCAACAGTAACACCTGTGCCAATTAGAACTCATGTGCCACTCCAAACAGTCATTCATCCTACTCCTTCAGCTACCACAGGCGAATCTGGTTGAAAATGTTGTTTTATCAATAATTAGTGGCAGTAAGAGCTCTGATGAGCGCACACTGACTTAGATCTGTGATAAAACAGAAAGTTATTTCCTGCTTTACAAACTACAAACAGCTACACAGCTTTCATCAAACTCAGATACATACACACAGGCACATGTACACATTGCGAAATTCAAGCAATACACACATATAGACACATACATATGATAAAATAAGGCAATTATTTGTGGCAGTCCTAATTTAAAACTTGACAAAAGCCTTCAAATGAAGAAGTGTGGTCCCTTTTCTCCCTCATACTTCCCATGAGTCTTAGCTGTAGTTTTTTGCAGCTTTTTTTTCTCTTGCATCTGCTGCTCCAAGCTTTCCACTGATTCAAAGTACTCACAAAGCCTCTTATTTCCAGTAGGTAGATTTTCCTGCACTCAGTAGCCAAGTGAGTGCATGAACCTTTTCTTGTCAGGAGCGTTATCCTGGCTTTGCTCCACACACTCAGCTTAGTCAGGAGAACTGCCCCGGTTTCCCTAGACCTGAATGTTTTTCACCTTCCTTTCTGATGTGAAAGAGTGTTACTGCTGATCTGTGCTTCCACTTTTCATCTCCTCTTTTCTCACTCAGGGAATGAATTTGTCAAGCAGGTGGCCTTCCAGGTTTTTACCTCCAGACTTCTCTAGCATTTCTGCCAATTCTGTTGGTACCAGCTTGTGTAACCATCTGTATAGTCCCATACTTCAAACAATTATTATTGCATATTGTACAAAGGAGTTGTATTGTAAGCCAGAGACTGGGGTTAACATCCTGAGTACTGCCATTAGATCTAGGCAACAAAAGATCTTTGGTTAAGGCTGAGGAGAGATGGTGGTTTTGATTAATTATTAATAAAAACTGTGTGGCATGCTTCAAGTATTAATAAAAACTGTGTGGCATGCTTCAAGTTACTATTGACTCTTTGTTTGTTAAACCAAACCATGATCTCAACTAATCCCTCTAACATTAATTAACTGCACTGAATGCCTGCACATTGACAACAACATAAACTATTTGTAGATACTGTAAACAGCATTCTCCTGTTTCCAAATCTGAAGTCAAATTAGCACTGTTGATTAGTCTTTACTACTCAAGTCACTCTTGTTTAGGGATTGTACTATAACATAGATAACAGATGTCATTTATACTTTATACCAACACCATTGCACCTATACGGAGCTCATGCTTGCAAAGGTCACAGTGACTGCCTTGTAACAAGTGCATTTAATTTGAAAAGACTCAAGTTATTTTAACAACAACAGACCAAGGCAGTTCTTCAAGTTGTATTTTACTATTGTAAAAAGTCTGTGGGACACCAACAGTGTGTACCTGAACTCCAGCTGACATCTGCTCCTCCGCACTTAACTTCTTTTCCATGTTTCTGTTCAAATTTCTATTTTATGTGGTAGCATCCTGAAGCAAAAACATTTTCTTTCACACTTCTTTTTAACTCAGAAAAGGTTGAAGAAAATGTTCGTGACCTTTTGAATTTTCACACTCTGCTGTACACAGAAAAAAAAAATCATGCACTGCATCTGCTGTGTTTCTTTACTGTATCATCACAGTGTCCTTTGCTTGGATTTTGCAATTTGTTTTACAGAAAATTGCAAATGTTCAAGCCAGGCTGTGAGATGAATAATAATGTTTCTTTGCTGACCTTTAACTCATCATTTTAATTCATCAGCTTATATATAATTGTGCTTTTCAGAAGATAAGTTGTAGTTAGATAGGATGTTGTGCTACAACACATTCATTCTACAGTTATGAATGGGAAGCATTTGCAAAATGATGCACAGAAAATAAACTTCTGTAGAAAACCAGGGAGATGATTGTTGATTTTAGAAAAAAAAAAGGTAATGAGCAACACACACCACTCTGTACATAAGCTGAGGTAGAGCAGGTGAACATTTTTAGATGCTCTGGAGTCAACATCACAGAGAACCTGTCATTAACATCACACACACACACACACACACACACACACACACACACACAAACACACACACGTATATATATGTGTGTGTGTGTGTGATGGTCAGCACCTATATATATATATATATATTTCCACTCTGGTTTAAAAAAAATCCAAAAACCATTTTTTTATAGCAAACTTAAGGTAGAATTTTTTTATTTACAAATATCTTTTACAGAGAATAAATAAAAAGAATTCTGATTTAAACATCACATGGTTATGAACTCCCATGACAGGAAGGCTGAGTTTAAACCACCCAGAATATCATTGGAATATGGTCACTCAGAATAAGTGATATCAGTAAGGTGATGTACCCATGCAGGGTCAAGAGAATATCAAAAGTCATTACCCACCTCATCCACAGTCTGTTCACCCTGCTATAGAAATAGAAAAATAAAGGTTGTATATATTAATTATTAATCTGTTAATAGTTTAAAGGAAATACAAACTCCATTCAATATTTCAACCCTGTTTTATGAAAATGGTATTGAATAAATATTATATATTGTATCAAGTATAACATTAACAGAGTTAAAAGTTGCCAACAGGCTATTTTATAACAACACTAACACGGCAACTAAAAATAAGCTTACTTGATGATGAACATAATCCATTTAAAATAAAATCTTCACAGTTCAAAGATCCTGCAAGTTTGCCAGGAAAACTTTAAATGTGAAGCAGGAAAGGTTTGATTTCCATCAGCACAAATAAAACTGATAGAGATCGGTAAACAGCATAATATGACTGCTGTCTGAAAGAATAAAATGTAACTCTGGAATGAAACCAAATGCAAAACTACAGAAACACAGTATTAAGCTGAACATAAAGAGACTTTTAATAGATGGGGTTCCTCTACAAGTTCATTCGCCAAAGGCAGAGCTAAGGTGTTATCCCTATCAAGCAAAACCACAAAAGCATGCCTCTGTGAGTCTATCCCCTGCTGTGAGGCTGCTAGTCAAAATGCATGTCATCACAGTTTAACCTGATATGTGCTTGCAGAAGCAAACATAGACAAACCAGATATGATCCTTCCCTGGACACAAACTGGGGGCACTGAGATTAATGGTCAGCACCTTGACTCCAAGGCCGTCACTGGCCCCAAATGATATTCAGGAATTTTATATAAATGTAATTTTACAGTCAGAAATGCAAGGACATTGAATTTAGAAAAACAACAAACCTCAAGTTAAATGTCCTCTAAGTCATTAATGCGTGAAGTAACTCATCACAAAACAAGGTTACATACCCCAAGGGGAGAGCCTGCATTAACAACCACATAAAGCACTGGTACGGAGGTGACTTTGTACAACTGAATGTTATCTTTGCAGGTGACACATGACTTCCATTTTTAAAACATGAACTCATTAATTAAAAAAAACAATGATTTGTTTTTTTTCTCATTATCGTTACATTACAGTTTTTATTTTTCTCTTTTTTTTGTTCTAGCTGTATTATAGGGGACTTGCTTCCAAGACCACACAGTGAACAGTGCCATTAGCTTGCTTTAATTCTATTCAAAAACACACTCCTAGAAGTTAACAAAAGAGAATTTTTTCTGAAGGGTATATAGAGCTCCTTTTGTAAAATGCAGCATATGAGTGTGCAGCACCGCGTTGACAGACACGTCAAACACCTGCTGACCTAGATAGAATGCTGGAGTATTGGACTTGTGTAATTATTGTGTAAAAATGTTCACTGAAGAGGACTAATGTTTTGGTCTACAACTAAACAGATGTAACTTTCTAAGAAGCATGAAATTGTGACTACCTCTGTGTTCATGATGAGCTGCACAGACTTAAAATCTTATTTTTTGTAACTGGATGGCACAAAAAAAGTAATTCCACAATAATTATGAAATCTCTTGTGGGGTCATGCTCCTTGTTTATATTGCACTGTATATTTTCCAAATTGACGAAAACAGAGCTGCCTTTTGTTTATGAGCTATTTTCAATGATGTGAAATCAGGGCTTTCTTTGACTCTGCGGGATCCAGACCTTGAACAAACAGAGCTTAGAAGGTTACATTTTACACTGACACTAAACTTATGCTGTATTTATGTTTGCATACTTCAATAATTACACTTGCTATTTTAGAACAGAAGCGCACTCACACTGACAAGAATGGTAAAATGCAGTGCATAATTAATACCCAGATGCTGTGTTTATATCAAAAAGTTCAGCATGGATCACTGCACACTTCTCAATCTCAGTGGCTGCCTCTGAAGCAGAATGGGAAGGACTGCAAATCTTGCGAATACCTTAAAGCAGACTAAAAGCAAGTAAGTAAAGCAAAGTTAGTAATAATTTCACCATATGACTGTTAATATGATACTATAAGGTTTTATTATTTTTTAGACAAGGAAGTAACCATGTTGATACCCATTTTGTGGTCATTCTATGCAAACATTCTTTAAATCTGTTTTAAGTAAGTGGACAAAAGCGTCTGCTAAATGAAATTGTAGAATTGTAGAAGTAAGTACATTGTGCAAGATATGTAAATGACTGACAGAAATGGAATTGAGATACACAGAGTGTACAGCCATGCTGGCATCACTGTGAGGTCTTAAGCACATGCTAATATCATTGTGCTGATATGGTCATAGTTGCAATACTTATTCATGCAGCAGGTAATGTTTTTTCAACAGTTTTATGGTACATCAAAACTCTATAGCAAGTTTGTAAAAGGAAGTTCCATTTACACTTCAAATCTAGTGTCTGTGTTAGTTAATTGGCCAGTGCCACCAAAATGATTTTTTTTTATTGTTTGAGTCACATTGGTTAAAATGTACTGATGCTTTTTCACCATGATAGCCACAAAGTACATTATGATTATGAATGCAATAAAATTACAATCATCACATCACAATAAAAAACACCCATGGCAGCAAAAACAAAACCAAACCAAACAAAAATCTTTGTACCTCCTCACAGTGGACTAAAAGCAATAGTGATTGTGCTGTGTGAGAGTTCCATATGTTTATGCTTCCAATTTTGATTGCGATATGTTGATTGTGATTCTTAGTCAATTACTCTCTTGGGATGTCTTTAGCCAATTTGCTATCGCAGACACTATAAACACTCCATGTCATGGATATATCATAGCAATATATATAGCATATACATGTATGTCTGACAGATTTATAATAATTGAATGGATAATTTTGCATGTGATGTTCAAATGATGAAAGAATAATTACAAGATGGAAAGGGAATGAGAAAAACTTTAAGCACCATAATTTAAGGATCTGTGATGCACGGTCCGTGGCACATGGTCTGGGGAGCATGCTAATAAATGGCAAATAATTAGGGCTCAAAGTAGGACACAAAGTGCAAAGGGGTTGTATTTAGACACTAAAGCAGTCACATGTCTGTTGTTGTTAAACCAATCAGAGTGCAATATGCTAATTCCTATAAAAGCCAGGTGCCAGGACCTGGCATGTTGCGATTGCATTGGTGGAATTAGGTCAGGTTAGTGGTAGAAATAGTGGTTTTATCATGTATCGTCTGCGTGTGTTTAAAATGCAGAGTGTATACATGCAGATTGGGGACCTGCGCATGGGCACATCTTACTATCTGAATGATGTGCCCTTTCAATAGCAGTAAAAAAACACTTTGCCATCACTTTTGACCAGCTTCTTGTTGGTCTATGGCACAGAGGCTTTCTGTTGCCTTGACACAGATGTGAACTATCACCAGAGTGCCACACCACACCTCACTTTAAGACCAACATGCCTGCGGGCATGAAAACAATAAGTGTGTCAATCTGAAACTAGCAATAACACTTGCACTCCGTTGTGCACCAATTTGCACCAAGTGCAAGACAGGGCCCAGTGTTAGGTTTTGTTATCAAAAACTACATTCAATTAACAACAACACTTAGTTATGTTAGTTAACATTTGGCAATAAATACCAAGTATTTTTAAGAACTGATATTTTGATATACTGATTTCATCAGAGCAAAGTTAAGGGAACATTCAAGTGATCTACAATTTTTACAAAAGGGGACATGAATATCTGCACCAAACCTAATGGCAATTTAACAAATATTTCAGTCTTGACCAAAGTCAAACTAACAGCTTGACATTTCAACCCTCTCACCCCCAAAACAATCTGCACTTTCTACTTTTTCTCCCCACTGTCTACACAGGAATTACATTAACATGTAATTGGATGGACAGAGCTTGGGTGTGGAGGACAGTACATATGAATGCAGTAAGAGCAAAAATATTCCAAATTTGAAAATAAAAAACAAAAGACAAAACAATAAGAAAAATATCTGTGCTTAAATAACATATTACTTTAACTTCTCACATGTGGACCTTTTCAAAATAGTGATCAATCCCTTTAGTCTATGAAAATATGTAAAAGCCTGATCATAAAAGATGAGGGATGCTGCATAACACACCAAGCAATGCGTTGAAAATAATAATAATAACATCAACACTCTTATAAACAGTGCAGATATTGTGCATTTAATTCTTTACCTCCTCAGTTTATTAATTTTTGTAAAAAGTTGTTTATAATGAACTTGATATCAGCAACACTTCAAACAAGTTGGGACAGGGGCAACAAACGATTGGGAAAGTTTTGAAATGCTCAAAAATACCTGCTTGGAATATTTTCAAGTATGAAGGTGACAGTATAATTTCGGGTTATGTAATGGACATCCTCAAAAATTTCAGTTGCTCCCATGCAAGGATGGGGCATGATTTACCTCTTTGTATAGCACATTTGTTTAAATGATGTTTAAATGATAGAAATGTAAAAGAGGACTTACAAACACAGCTTGCCTAAAAATATTTGCCCCCTGTTTTTCTATTTATGTCTTTGGAATCAGGGCAAAACTAGAGGGATTAATAATTAGAACGGATTGGAATGATAATAAGAATAAATGTACATACATTTAGACTGACTGTCAAGGCTTTTGTTGTACATCTCCCTATGAAGCATATTTTAAAAACCAGAGCAGGGAGAGATCAATGTAACTTCCCCATGGGCAACCACAAAGAAACAGAGCTTGCTGCTGGATTCAGGGCTGGAGGTAAGGTATGACATGCATAGGCAACAACAGCTGTGGAAGCAACAGAAATGAGCAGCACTTTGTCTGACGATCACCACCATTACCAGAGAGCACTGAATTTGAATACACAATCTTCAGGTAACATTGGTGTAAAATATTATTGGTTCAAATTAGTTAAACCACCTACTACAGACAGAATAACACACACGACTGATTGAGTATAATGAAAAAATGATTTTGTCACTGTGTTATCAAATTATAACCAAATAGAAGTCCTGTATTTACTCTGCCACTAGCTGTGTTTTAGTCTCAATTAACTCTTGAGAAAGATACCTGCCTATTTAGCTGCTTAACTAAAAAGCTGTTCTTCGGCCAGCTGCTAACTGTATATGTATGAAGTTAGCAGACTGGTTACGAACAAATAATGCACAGTTGCAGCTGGGGAATTAAATCAATGAGCTGAAAGAGGTAATGTGCTCTGTAGAGTCGAGAACTACAGAGTTAATGATAGTTCATTGGGGATTTGTTGCTATAAATGACCAGTCAGTTAACCCGTTCTTCACATGAAAATATTGATTAGAAAGGACTTCAGCAGCTGTAACTCTCTAATAGACCGACTCACATGTCCTTGTGTTTGTCTTTACACTGCTGCCCAAAGGAAGGATCAGTGAAATACTTCCTCTGAGCAAATAATTGGAAATAGCCAACGGCCTCTCTTAAATCCCTCTTCAAAGCATCACGCCAGAAACAGAGTCAATATCAAGAGCACACTTCAAGCCTGATTTAATACCTGTTTTGACATCACTTGTTTTGATTGATAACAAATAAACCTACTGCGTCTACCTTATTACATAGAGGAAAAATTTAATCATTGCCAACTTCCTCAAAGCACTGAAGAATAATGTGAATGTTGTGCATTAAAGCAGTAGGTAATTGTTAAAGTGCCAGCCCTCGTCTCCCTCCCTTTAGTACTGGTGAAATTGCAAGGACAGATGAGTTATTTAGCTGAATATGTAATTATTATGTTATAGTCTAGTTTGCCAAGCTCATTTATTCTTTATCTGATGAGGTTAGTGAAAGATATTATCTATGACCCCCACTATAGTTTTAAAATATCAGTTGTCTAACTGTGTTGCGTATTGATGGTGCTATTCAAGAAGCTAAAGTAGCAAAAAATTTGTGATTGTACCTTTGGGCCCTATCTTATACTTGCGCCCGGCACAAGCACAGGGCGTGTGGCACAGGGGTTTTAATTTATTCAGGGGAGTGTCTAGGTCAACCTTTGCCGCCTTGTCCCAGGAGCAGCAGAGGTATCCTGCTCTACCCCGCCCAATGCAACATTGGTGCACAGGCGATAGTCCTATCAGCTGTGTGCAATCACCTCTGTGCGCCAGTAGCGCAGGCGTATTGCTATCCTACACCCAGCGCAAAGGTAAACAAACGGCTGAACTACAAAGATTCATTCATTCATTCATTCATTCATTCATTCATTCGGCTGGATAGGGACAACGCTCAATAAATATATTGTGTCAGACAGCTCTCAGTCTCTCCCCCCAGTCAAATCGTTTAGAAAGCAAACATTTCCATATTTTGTCAAATCTATTCCTACAATATATTTTCGCCTGCACAGGCAAACACACACATACGCAGGCGCGCTTACACCTAAAAAATACCTTCATTTGTAGATGGACTACATATGGTTTGCATGTATGGTAAATGGTACGTATACTAAAAAATTAGGGCTCTAATTTTGGTAGACTAGGCGCAGGCGCGGCGCACCTGCCCTTGCCTGCACTGCGCCGCCACACCCATCTCGGCGCAGCCCAGTCTACCATATTGCCAAATTGGCTGTGCATGGTGGTGCACTGGACAAAAATACTACTGCGCGGGTTGCGCCACGCTCCGCCACCCTGCGCTGCGCCACGAAATTAGAGCCCTTAGTGTCATCTTCACGATTAAATTAACTAGTAGCAATGTGGTTATTAAAGAAAGACGAAAAAAAAGAAAGACGATCAAAGAGAAAGTAGTATTACAAAAAAATAATTCTTCCTACAACAACAATCTAACTTTTCTCTTTAAAAAAATTGTATCATCTGCGCAACTGAAATAAAGCACCAGCCCATGCTCTTTAATAAAGTATTTTGACAGATATAGCACATTTTACATATATAATTTTTTTGGGGGGGGGGCTTTTGTTGCCTTTATATGATAGGACAGAGTTGGAAATGGGGAGAAAGAGAGGGGGTAGTGACATGTGCCAAAGGTTCGGAGCCGGAGTCCAGCTTGCGACCGCCGCATGGAGGTCTAGGCCTCCATACATGGGATGCTTACGCTGACGATTGAGCCAAATCGGCGCCCTGACATATAAAAAATTTTTAAAGGCATTAGACAAAGACTGCCTCCAGTCAACAGCTGTTTTGTTTCAGTAAATAATGGATAAATGAGTCTGTAAAATTTGCTCTGAATGAAAACAGCCCTATATTCAACTGTGCACATTTGTATGCAGAATGAACACTGCCACACTGTAATATCAATACCTTTTAAACCAATTGGAGTCTGGTTTTGCAATCCCTACTCATATTACAGCCCTGCATTCTCATGACACTTGAAAGCTTGTTCTTACTCGTGCCATCCATTGCCTATTCAGAGACAATCTATTACTTATGCCCATTCAAGACTGTGATGCTCTCATTCAGCCACCAACATTTAGTAAATGTTCACTGGGGATTGTTTACCGATGCCAAGAGACAGTGTTCTCGCAAAGATATCCCTTCCAATGAATGCTACCCTGTGTTCCCCATTGTTACAATGGCATGGCTGGGTGTAAGTACTGACTCACTGTCAATGATTGTTCTATTGTAAGGCTTTTCTGACAATACTCCAGTGTCCCAAATCCAAAGTAGATTATGTGTTTTCTGACTTGATTACTAGCTTTTTAGTAACATTGAAGGAAGCTGTCTTGACTTATTTTCTGATTATGGTAACAAACTACAGATTCAAATATAGATTTTAAAATTTAGGTCTTACATGATTTCATCATGTTAAATGTATAAGTATGTGTGTGTGTGTATATTTATATATATATATATATATATATATGTATTTATATATATACACACTTTTTAAAAAAA